>JAJOOD010000455.1:0-43803 GCA_029582525.1 Solanum tacnaense
CCCCCCCCCCCCCCCCCCCGAAGAAAAATATAAGAGAGTAATCTATAACGACCCCGTAGGCTGAGAAAACATGACATAAACCCTTACAAATTTACCTTTTTTTGAGTAGTCTATATACTCTCAATCTATCAATAACATATTCTAAATAAGTATACGAGTCTCTTGATAAATATATTATCATAATTTCATTATGAACTCAAAAGTCAACCCCAAGCCTACAAGGTCAGAGAAATAATTTTATTTCAAAATTAGTTATTGTTAACATAGGAGTCATAAATATGATATTTAATCAAAATCCAAGCTCAAAACGGACTTCAACTCATCAAAATATGACTCCTCAATTTTAGGTTCAAAAAGCCTAATTTCTAACACCAATATGAATTAAATCAAGTAACAAACAATATAATAAAGGGAAAAATAACGAGTTTAGAGTTAGATTCTTACGTTGAGATAAAATGAGCAATTCCTCCTTAAAAATTACCAAAATTAAGCTACCAAGCTCGCAAAATCTTCAAATAAAGTCTGTGTTCAAATTGGAGATTTATTTCATCCATGTCTTAATTGCTTTTTATGAATGTAGATCACAATTGCGAACGTCATCAAGTGATCCGATCCGATCTAACCCATCACAATCGTGACAGAACAATCACAAATGCGATTCCTCATCAAGAATTGACAAACTTTATGCTTTGCAAATGCAACACAAACCTACAATTATTCTTTACGAATGCGATCTAGCCCTTGTGAGCATGGAGAAGAAACTCAATTACACCAATAATTGGTGCATCAGCTATGAAAAATTCTCTATTTCACCCATCAAACTCATCTAGAAAACCAAAGATTCAAATAAATCATAAAATATATTACAAATTTGTTGAAACATCAAATCACCAATTCGAAGTTGTCTACCAAATATTACCATGGTCAACTCTAAGCTTTATCTTTTACCTTTCAGTCCTGTATCATTTTAGATAGTATATTCTATTTAAAAAGTTATATTTAACTTGTATTCACTCTTCTAGTAATGATATTTCCCACATTTATATACTTATATGAAAGCTAAGTTATGACTTGTTATCGCTATTTCATTTATTTTCGTATGATTAATTGATTTTAGTATTTCAGAAATAAATTGACTTATCTAATGGAAGGTTAGTAAAGAGTCATCACGACCCTTCAGATTTTGGATCATAAAATTACGTTTGAATATGTAGTTTC
Organism: Solanum tacnaense; assembly: GCA_029582525.1. Classification (NCBI taxonomy): domain Eukaryota; kingdom Viridiplantae; phylum Streptophyta; class Magnoliopsida; order Solanales; family Solanaceae; genus Solanum; species Solanum tacnaense. Next base: position 1,219 of record JAJOOD010000455.1, read on the forward strand.
ATATATTAAGAACTGAAAAATAGGGATTTATCTTGATCATAAAATATTACCAAATATATGTAATTAAAAAATATGTGATAATCAGGTGTCAAATAACTAATTTAAGTAAGATCGTCGATGTAATAAATATATTCAAATTAGTTGAATGACTGAAAAAATTAAGACTATATATTCAAGAAGTCTAAGTTTTATTAAGTAGAAACTATCTTCAAGAGAGAAAAATTATCTATATTTTAAATGGGGGATTCTAAAATTATATAAAAAACAATTTAGAAGTCAAAGTGAATATATTATGTTTTCTTTTTACAAAGAATTAGTGTGGCATATATTTTTGACAACTTATTGAGTTCTTACACTCTAAAAGTATAAAAAAACACTAAGGTTCTTCCATTCAAGTGATGCAAGAAAATCTTGAGGTATAACTTTCTTGAATTTTTAGATGTAAAAATTAGAATTTTTTGTACAATCTCACTAAGCTACTGTTTTTCACTGATTCTTTTTTCTGTTGTTAATTTTTCAAAAATGATTTTCTATGTTCAATAGTTATAAATAAATTCTTTTGGATGGTCTATGAAGTTTTGTGTGTATATCTCAAATATCAAAATAAAAGGAATCCTTATTATTAACAAAATTTTAGAAATGATTTTCTATAATAGTTGTATGTAAATTCCATAGATTCCAGATCTAACATAGTCATGCAAGTAAAATTCATTAGATCTAACAAGAGGTGAATACAATCTTTTTAGTATGCACAAACATAAAAGCTATGTTATTTCCATTTTTTTGAAGAATTTAATTTACGATCTAAATTTCAGAATAGATTTAAGAGGTACGAATTTTGTGTGGATTTCCTCTACGTGTCTGGAATATTCTTTTGTTTTTAAAATAAATTATATATAGGTAGATATTGAGTATAAATAAATTGTGTACGTGACAAATATTTCAGACATTTTACTATCTAATATCGTTTTCTTCTTATATATAAAATAAAGTCCTATTAGAAATACAAATAATTTTTGAAGACCTTTAATGTATAACTTTGAGATATGTCTTATCTTTGTTTTCTTAAAATATAGGCTAAAGTTTGACTAATTTTATGTAGAGAATGGTGAACATGAATAATCGTGGTATAGAAGTGATCGTTGATGAAAATGAGATAGACAAAATCTCTGATTTGCCCATGGATATCCTCGATGAAATATTCAAGGATATGTCATTTCAAGAATTGGTAAAAACATGTGTTTTGTCCAAGAAGTGGGTACATTTTTGGACTATGCATCCAATACTAATTCTAGATTGGGAGTTCTTTGAAGAGAAAAGTGGTACTATAGGATTGATTGAAAATGGTTTTAGTAATATGATTGACAACATTCTCTTGCAGCATGATGGATCCCTAGTCAAATTTTTCCTTGATTTGTCAACTATTGATTGTAATGATAGGGACCTTGACCATTGGTTGTTATGTGTAACAAGTAAACGCGTCAAAGAACTTACCCTAAAAAATCACAAACGCAAACGTTATACATTGCCTTTTTGTGTATTTGATTGTCCAACTCTCACATATCTAGATGTCACAAATTTCATAGTTAAACCACCTTCTCCCAAAGCATTAGTCCCAAATCTCCTTGAATTGACCTTGAAGTTCATCAAATTTTGCCCAGACAAAGCAAATTATGTCTTGAATACCCCATTACTTTACTCTTTAACGTTCATTGCTTGCAATGGTGTTCATTTCCTCACCATATCTGCTCCTAGGATCCAGTTCTTGACTGTTCATGATAGTCATGACATTCATGCAAGTTTTTTTGATAACTTGTCAAATGCTAGGGAGTTGTTCATGGTATTAGATGTCTGTGAAGAATCAAAAAGTTATGAGCAAGAGAGGTTCATTACATGGTCGTGTCTTCTTTATTTGTGCTCTAACCTAACAAGGCTTGTTTTGAGTAATTCTTGCATTCAGGTGATTATAATATGATCAAGACATATTTAAATATTCTTTATTATAATATTCTGAATAAGTGTTACTATGCTTATCATATATACTTAACCATTAATGCATTTTGCCTTTTTTTTTCTTTTACTAAGCATTTGGGTGCAGAGATCATTCCGAAAAGGTTTCAATCCAAACCCTACCATTTGGAGCATGTAACATTGTGTGTGACATTTATGGATCTAAACCAAGTCTCTGGTCTTCTTTCCTTGATTCGAAGTTCTCCCAACTTACACTCACTGGAGATAGATGTAATGTTTTCTCGCTTTCAATAATTTAAAATTGAGTTTAAGTTATATATACACTGATTGTAGGTAACCGTTACATGTTGTAGTAGGTAATATATCTTATTTTTAATATTACAAGTTTAACTTGGTTACCAGTAGATACTTTTCGGTGAGTTAAGTACTCTACATTTTTAGAGTTTAACCTATATATGTACCGACAACGTAATGAATTTTATACACTATCAATATTAGGTTATAAAAATTTAAAAATATCTAGAAGTAATATTTTATGGTTATGGAATTTGTAAAACATACTAACCTTTTTTTTTTTTATCTTTTTGTACCATATGAATTTTTATAGGTTGTCAATACCTTGAGTGAAGGAAACATAGATGAAGTTATACATTATTTGGAAGATCCAAATTGTGTTGACAAACAATTTGAGAAGCTTGAATTTGTGGAGCTAAGAGAGTTTGAGGGGACACAATTTGAACTCCTTTTCTTAAAGCTCATATTGGCATATTCCCCTTCACTTTCAAGGATGATTGTTGAACCTTCTGATGAACTTGATGTAGCTGAGGTATTGAATTTGTATGAAGAATTGAGCATGTCCTTAAAAGCATCACCAAGAGCAAAAGTCATCGTAGCACCTCACGGTCAAGATGTGTAACTTGTGTTCAGAGGCAGATTCAGAATTTGAATATCAACAGTAGAACCCATTATCTTGGTTATGTTTGTGGGTTTATAGTTTAATATTTCAAACAATTTCAGAGACTTTTACTTTCCTTTCATGCTTGAATTTTTTTATATTTTATGGAGTTCTTGTTTTAGGTAATGTGGAGACTATGGATGTTCTATTATTTCTTTGTATTGTTTCATTTGAAGACTTATTGTGTTTGCAATCATGTGGGGTACTCCTCGGTTTAAAAAAGAATTATCCATTTCCTTTTTTGGCAACATTTTAATTTTAACTTTCCGTGTGGTATGTTTAAGGCCACCATATTAAATGGTATTTTGGTTCATTTGAGAAAACATTAATTTAGAACTACAAGATTGAAAAATCTTTTTTATTTTATTTAACTCTGTGTCAAGTCAAACAAGATCATTCTTTTTTAAACAGAGGGAGTATTATATTACACAAGTCTCAATGTCGAAGTTCATTCATGGAAATGATGTATTGTTTATATGATATCTAAAATTCAATACTTTTGAGATTTAAACAGACAGTACCCGAGCTTGCAATAAGAATACAAAGTAAAATAATAAAGCAATTTTAGACCTTGATGTAATTTTTCTTCATCTAGTGTATAATTAGAGTATTCTCTTGTTATGCATGTCACCTTTGCAAAATACTTAAAAGAAGATGACATTTTAAACCCAAGATCCACTCAAATGATATAAGCAAATTCTACATCAACAAAATTACAAAATATGTACGAGAGATATGTTGGTTATATAAGGAAGCTTCTTTCTTATTTCGAGGGGTGTGTGTGTGAAGAAGTGTCAAATCAAAATACCTAACAAGTATTAGCTATCCCTGAAAAAGAGATTCAGTGGTGTAGTGTTAAGAGGAATTCTTGGGTATGATTGGATATATTAGACATAAAAAAAATCATTCTAAAGCCATATAAACATAAATCTAAAGTAGATAATATCATTAGTGGGTTTAGATACATATAAAATAAGATCCACTATAAACATGCAACATATAATTTACTTTTAAGGGTATATTATTCCTCTGACTCTTGTTGGATATTTTAAATTATAAATGTTTATGAAAATGGTTGGAAGGACTAATGATATATATATATATATATTTTTTTTTTTTCATTTTGTATTATAGTTTATTATATAGATATTAATAGTGATTTACAACCTTGATTGCTATTTCTTATAGACCATTGCAATATGATGTTAGAACCGTTGCATTAGGTAAAATTAGTCATTACAATATGTTGTTAGAACATTGCAATAGGTAAAATATGTCGTTGCAATAGATCACGTAAATTATTATTTTATCATTAAAAAAAACAACCATTGTAAAAAAGAAGTTTCCCATTATAATATACGTTCTACGCCAATGGTTATAAACCATTGCATTTACCAATTATTTCTGTTGCATCAGAAGGATGAAAGAACTATTGCTATAGGAGTGTCTATATCAACACAAAGTTACAATCATTGATCCCTTGAAAAATTATGTAGGCAATATTATAAGTATCATTCAATAGGATAACCATCAACAACTTTAATGAAGTATGAATATTTAGATATCATGTTCACAAAGTCTTCAATTAATACTAACCTCAATAAAATATACTTGTCTCTGAATAAACCAATATGACATTCTCCTTTTATTCCACATTATTTTGGGATCTACTTCATTAGATCTTCTAGTTTTGGCCATGGAAATGTCATTATTAGATAAATTATGCAAAGCGGTCAAGCTGAATTAAAAATATATTTTTATTTTAAAGAAGTCTTTTGGAAACAAAAAATAGACTATGATTGGTTTGAAAATAGGGATGGAAAACATAAGATTCTTTCACAACATAGTGAAGGGAAGACGAAAAGGCTATAATTGAAGAGATACCAGAATAATTGGGTTATTAAATCATGAAAATAACAATACAATAAAGGAAAAATACCAAATCTAGAGTTAGATTCTTCCTCATGAGATAAAATGAACAATCTTTCTTGAAAATTATCAAAATCAAACTACAAAACTCAAAAAATGTTAAGATGAGTCTATGTTAATGTAAAGACCTATCCCGTTGTTATTCAAAAGGCATCTCATGCAAAATTCCAGGAAATTTTGAAATACACTGCCTATTTAGATTGGGGTGACATGGCAAAAAGTTTGGAATTTGAAATTGACCCGGGCTGGCATCATTTCACCATAGTGGGAATATACTATATGGCGACACCCCTCTGGGGGCATACCACCCTCTATAGCGGGTCATATGGGACAAAACTTGAAAATACGGTTTCTTTTAATTTTCATCCCCTCTTTCAGTTGTAAAATATACTAGGGCCATTCTATAAACCCTCATATGCTATTTCGAGCTTGGAGATAGTAGAGAGGAGGAAATTATGTGTAAGAAAGCACAAAACCAATGAAATTCTGATCTATGTCCGTAAGAATTTGCCCCCACGGAGTCAGAAGCTTGTGTTAAGAATTATTCAACAGTTGCTTGGTATCTAGGTAGGATAGGCTTAAACGAGTAGTCTTGTTAGTTATTGTTTAGTCTTGTAATGAATTTTATTAGCTAATGTTGACCCCGTTTATGTTATGTGTTCTTGTTAACTGTTGCATTAGTATTACATGCATAACGTATAACTAGTCAATGGAAGGAATTTAAACTGATATGTTTTAGTGTTATCAATCGCATGCAAGGAATATGTTTACTTGGTGTACAAGTCTGATTTATATTCATTGTGATTTTGATGTGTGATTATTGGTTGGATCGGATACCACGCATGATACATGATATCCCTTGATGATTGGGGTACCACACCTAGTACATACTAACGGTTGACAAGGGTAACATGCTTGGTATGGATTATCCATATATGATTGGCTAAGGTACCATACTAGTATATACTAACGGTTGACTTGAATATCACACCTACTACGATACTGTTTGTTTGTGAGTTCCATGAGTTAACTTGGTTTACTTTTTGTAATATGACTATTGCATGTTTGTCCTTGAGTGTTCGAATTGGTATATGTAAAGGTTGGGCGTGCTTTGTGTAGGCCAGGGTTGAATATTGGATATTGTAATTGATGTTGCAAGAATCCTTGGGTGGCCTGGATTTCTCGAGGTAGTGTTAATGTGATGGGTAGTATATGACACAAAATGGACTTGATGGGACTTGTCTATTCCCACCAAGACAAGTTTGCCCCAATCCAATAAACGAAAGAAATGCGGAAAGATAAAGTGAGAACAAGATAAAAGCATAAAACTTATTCTTTCTATTAACACCCCAAAACCTAATTGTCATGTGTACAAGTGTAACACTCCGGAAATCTAACGACCTAAGCTAGAGCCTAAATGATGACTAATGACTTAATGAGAGTAGAAATGATGTTTCAAGATTTAATCTAAAGTAACTAAAGTGGTAAGAAATTGTTAGTGCTTAAACGTCAAGAAACGACCACAACGTCCGGAAACTAGTGCATTGAACTAGTGAGGTGCTAGGTCTTGTGACTTGACTTTAGAGTGTCGTAGGTGGACTAAAGTTTGACAACAATGTAAGATTCATGTTTAGGGTCCAAACGTCCGGGTATGACTCCCCAAGGATCACCCAAGGGGTCCTTGAGGAGGACCCAAACTTGGAACCAAAAAGGAAAGAAGAAGCTATCCAAAATAGGTTGGACTCACGAGGGCAAACCACGAGGCGTAGGTTGACTCACTCCCCGTGGAAGGGAGTCGTCAGTCCACACTTAGAATCCTCCAAATTGCCTCCAAATCAACCCCCGACCCTCAGTCCCTAACCACGAGTACGCAGTACAGTCCGTAGATCGACTCACGCTCCGTGGAAGGGTCTCGTGAGTTGAGACTTAGTCTCCTCACCAAGACCTTTGTATGCACCCTCTCAGTACCAAACCATGAGTGGCCAGCACGGCCCGTGGTTCAATCCACGTCCTGTGGGTGGGGACTCGTGGATGGCACTCGAGCTCACTGCCTCCACACGGTTTAAGTGGGGGTAGTTTAGTAATTTACTAATTAATTGCTTAAGGGGTAAAAACGGTTATAAATAGTTATATTAGGTACTTTAGGGTATTATTAAGTAATATCAAGTCTTCCACCTTATAACTCCAAATCACAAAAAATCAAAACCTACTTCTCTCTAAACTCTCTCTCTAAAGACTCTAGAAGAAGAAGATTACATTGGAGCTAGGGTTTCAAGGTTTCTTCCCAAATTTTATTGGAGTTTCTCCATTGATTCTCAAGGAATCAACTAAGTTATGGTTGCTCTTCACTCTTGGGATCTTTTCCCCAAGAGGCCCTCTCAAAAGAATTGGATTTCAAAGTTCCCAAAATTCTAGGTTTTCTCTCAATTTCGTGGGTCACTTCCCAAATGTGTTTTGTTTGATTTATAATGATTAATTATGGTTGTATATTACGGTTTGTGGATGAATTAATGTAGTGTTGTTGGTTTTTGAACAAATGCCCACAAGACCCATGAATTCCCTTTCTCTCTCACTTTAAACCCTAGTATGACTTTCATGGTGAATGAAGGATGAGAATCTAATATGTAATTGTGGAATTCATTATGGTATTATGATGTTGCTCTATATGACGAATGATTATCATTGAATTAGGGTTGAATCTTGATGTGATCCTTGAAGGCCATGAAGGAATATTGTTGCATTGATGAATGCTTATATATTGAATTGTTGATCCACTTATGGTGGAGGTGCTACTTGATTATGAATTGTAGTGATTGAGTTATGTTTCCTCTTCCCTACAACCCCAAATTGTTGACAAGTATGCTATGATATGAACATGAGTGTTAAGCTATGATTATGGTAGTGTTGGTATGATGAATAAAAGGTAAATCTCATGAAAACTATATAACCATGTTATGAATGAACATTGTTATATGTGGATGGTCCTATGATGAAAGATTATTCTTATCTTGGAACTTGTGAGCTATATGATGAATGATGGGTTGAATCCCTAATGCATTCCTTATTGAATTAATGTGTAAGTAAAGGCCTAATATTACTTTAAAAGGGAATTGTGCTTAGCACCGAGTGAACATGAATATGAGATGGAAGCTTTTACGTTTAGCAAGTCCGGCTTCCCATATGGGTTCCTTTTATGTTTAACAAGTCCGGGTTCCCAAATTATATATGTTGTCTCATGAGATGGAAACCTTCTACGTTAGCAAGTCCGGGTTTCTTGTAGCAATCTCCTTCTTCGTTAACTATGTTTGCCCACATAGGTATTAGCTAGTGGATCCACCTAGATGCTATTATGTTAGTTCTACCTTGGCAAGTGGAACACTCTCTTTTCGGTGTGGGAGTAGAACACCGGATTCCATGAAGCTCACATGGTTTATGTCGGTTATTGCTAATATCCCTATGTTTTAAGAAGATGATCTAATGTATGAATACGACTTATGTAAATGACTTATGAACTCTAACTAGGACTACTTGAGGGTTAATGCTTAGTATAGGTGAGGGTATGGGACTTTACCTATGCATTGCACAAGTGGGTTCTTTGAGGAGTTCTTGTGTGAGTCCTTCATATATGGTAAGGTATGAATTATGTTAAGGTTGATTTCACCTATTATGATGTTTATTATGTATGTGACTATACTTGTGTCTTCTTGATAGCTTTACTTAGTATATATGGGGGTATGGGACTTCATATGTACATTGCACAAGTGAACTTGAAAGGGGGTCATGGGTGGTGTCTTATGATGGTGTAATGTAAATGGAACTCAAATATGTAAGGTATAGGTTATGGCTTTTTGTTATGATCATGAATGTCTTTTACCTTGTAATGTGGATTGGCTAAATGTTCCTTGAATATGCATTATGACTTCTAACTTGAAATAGCATGTTTTCAACTAAAGGTCCCTTTTTGCATGATTTAAATGGTTTTATTTGCATGGTTTCCATACTTAGAACAATTGATTATGCTAACCCATATTTCTTCCTTTTTCTACTAAGTGTAGGTTCCGGGAAGTGATTGTGCTACTAAGAGACTCAAGCTTGGATCTAGACGTTCTCCAAGACTTTTTGGTATGTGCTCAAGTTCCGGGGACACAGACACTATGACACTTATGTTCCTTATATTGTAATAGACTATTAGACTTCCTATGTACTTGTCATTTTGAGACAATTCTATTGTAAAGGGCTATGGTCCCTATTCGAGATTCTTATGTGTACTTGGACGGTTTCATTGAGATGATGATGTCTAGACATTCTACTTTCTATTTTCTATTATGAGACACTTTGACATTGATGTTGAAAAGCTTTTAAAATTCCGCATTATTCAATGTCTATATGCAATGACGAATATGCTAAGGGCTCGTATGAGACCCCTTCGGGGTTAAGTACGCCGTGTTACGCCTAGGGGGTGCTCTCGGGCCGTGACAACAAGCTACTAATGTAAAACCAAAATTCGAAAGATAAATACAGTCTCATAGTCTTTGTTTCTCAAATAGAACAAAGCATAACATAAAGGAAAAGAGGGCCCACCAGGATGACAAGTAGCTACCTCTCAATAATTCTTTGACAAGCCTCAGAAAGTAGAAGAAGAAGGATGATCACACAGTACCGAGCTCACAACCTACACAAGTGTAGGAGCAAGGAGTGAGTACCAACAACAAGATACCCAACAAGCAACCTAATAAATAAGGGAATCTAGCAAGAAATTGAATACTCCTTTTCATTCCAATTGAACCTCCTCAAACCACAATCTGCACAGAAATTAGCCCAACCTAACTATTCAACAATAAACAGTTCACAAGACTCAATATTCACAGTCTAAAGCCACAAGTTAAAAACCAACATGCATCAAGTAGTCAAATCACAAGTATCAAATACGTAGACCACAATCAGTCAATAGTTAATCATAAGCATCAAAATGCATCATAACACAAGAATCAACTCCCACTACAACCATTTCCCATCGACTTTATGTCATATCTCTAGTCGAAACCATATCCCCTCATCTTCACATCAAATCACTAGTTGAAACCATTTCTCATAGACTTTACATCACATCAGTAGATGAAATTATTTCCCATCAGCTTTATACCAAATCACTAACCAAAACCAGTTTCTCTTGGCTTTATATCAATTGTATGTGTCGACAATGACCTCGACATTACAAGCACTTGCCGGAAGAGACCTCAACATCAATGATCATCACATGTATCATCACAGTGTTCAAGAATCAATGCACTAAAGCAATATCACACCACACAAAGAGACAACAAGTCATGTAATTCAACTCTAGATACAAGCCCTTAAGGTATTTTATCAAATCAAACAAATAGGATCATAACAAGGCAGTTCAAAAATTATCGTTAACATTACGAAACCTTTTCATTTACTCCTTGTTTATTCATTAACATTAATTGAGTGGAGCAAATAAACCCATCACCGCATTCCTGATTATTCACCAACACATAAACAACGAAGAGAGGAAAACAATACTACTAAATTACAAAGGTTAAGAGATCACTTTCCTTAAAACAATCAATCAATCTGAAGCTTGAGTTTTCCCTTTCTGGTTCACTGCCAAAGACACACAATCTATAACAACCAATTATTCACAATCACTTTCTCGAAACAACAATACTCACATCAATTACTTGAAAAAATGGGTCAATCAACTAAAAAAACAATTTAAAAAATACGGTTTGAATCCGAAAATCAACACCTGAATGATGTTCAAGGCTTTAGGATTTTAATGGTGAAAACCATTTCGAAAAAGGGATCAAAATCAGTTCAAAACCTCCATTTTAGCTTAGAACTTAAGTTCTTGAAATATCAAGTCATTTGTAATTCAAACCCCCAAATTTTGATGTTAGAATCCATAAATAAACAATGAGAAATGAAGCTCTAGAATCACAAAAGATTACCCAAAGGTTTTAGCACAAGAAATCGCCTCCAAGGTACTCCCAAGCTCAAAAATGGAAAATGGGGCTTAAACCCTTAAATTTGCAGGTCAAAACCCCCTTTTGATGTCGCCAAAAGCGACCCTTTCTAAAAATTTAAGTCTTCCTTAATCAAAGCTCATTCACTTAAGAGATAGGCTCTTCGCTAAAGTGAAGGTCGCTTAAGCGACATGACCTTCCAAAAGCGAGGCTTGCAACACCAGAAAACAAAACAAAGTCTAAAACATCAAAAGGATCCTCAGGATTTGTTTGGAACCTGTAAACACAAACCACATATGCAAATTGATTACCTCGATGTTTCGGACTCAATGGAACCGTCGAAATATGAATCTGAGGTCTCCCTAACCCCACATCCTTGAAAACCACAAAAAACTAACACAACACCTAAAAAGGCTAAAATAAGCTCGGGACCTCTCAAAATCAACAAGACCTCACTTAGGCCTAAAATTACCCCCCAAATCCAACAAAACTCTCAGAATTCTGATCCAAGCATTTGAACCCCGAATTTTTACCAATGTCAACCCAAGGCTAAATTTCCATAATTTCACAACTTAGGACATCAAATCCTCATAAAGACTCCGAATCTGAAACTGATAACTCTTGTAGACCAAATTCCACATTCTAGAGCTAATGGAATTGATGACATTCTATTTCAACCCTTGAAACTCCAAAAGACTTCGAAAACCACTTTAAGTAACTTAGACTTTCAGCGTCGCAAACTTACTCAAGTTCTCAACTCTTTACTCAAATTCCAAAACAAAATTTCAAAAATCAACATAAAAAGACTCGGTGTTAATATCAACAGGGGAAAAACAGTAATTTTATGAAACTTTCCTAAAATGACTGACCATTTCATTAGACTATCCACAACTAAAAACCATGTTCATCCTCAAAGATAAAGCAAAATAAAGTACTTGAAGCTTTGAAAAGCTGAGGATATTTGGCACTCATATCTGACTCTATCTCCCAAGTTGCCTCACCAACTAAACGATGCTTCCACTGCACCTTCAGTAAATCAATCTCTTTGGTTCTAAGCTTTCAGACTTGCCTATCCAAAATAGCTATAGGCTCCTCCTCAAAAGACAAGTCTGGACCCAACTCATTTGAATTAAGAGAAAGTACATGGGACTCATATGACACGTACTTCAGAAGCATAGAAACATGAAACACGTGATGCACAACTGACAAGCTAGGTGGTAAGGCCAAATTATAGACCACCTCTCCGACACGACTCAAAATATCAAAGGGTCTAATGAATCTAGGGCTAGGAATTCCCTTCCTTCTAAATCTCATCACACCCTTGATGGGTGACACTCATAGCCAAACATGATCACCGTCCATGAATACTAGAGATTAAACTCTTCGATTTACATAACTCCTGTAGACTCTAAGATGTCAACTGTGTACCCTAAATCATATACACCTACTCCATAATATCTCTAAGAAAATTTGTATCCAAAGAATCCACCTCAGTTGAATCAATCCATCCAATCAGAGATCTTCACTATTTGTAATAGAATACCTCAAATGGGGCCATCTAAAAACTGGAGTGATAACTGTTGTTATAGGCAAACTCTACTAAGGGAAAATATTGATCCCATCTAGCACCAAAGTTGATCACACAAGCTCTATTCATGTCCTCCAACACCTAAATCGTTCGCTCGGACTAACCATCTATATGAGGGTAGAAATTTGTACTTATATCTAACCGAGTACCCAAGCCATGTTGTAATGAGTACCAGAAATAGGAAGTGAACAGAGAACCTTGATCATAGACGATGGAAACCAGGACTCCATATAGTTGCACAATCTGACGATATAAAAGCTCAGCTAGCTTCTCCACTGTATACTTCACCCAAACCAGAATGGAGTGGGAAGACTTGGTCAACCTATCTACCACAACCCAAATAAAATCATAACCACCCATAGTGGTAGGTAGACCTACGACGAAGTCCATAGTGATATGTTCCTACTTCGAAGTAGGAATAGGCATCCTCTGAGATATACCCCTGGGCTGCTGGTGCTCACACTTGACTTGTTGACAGGTTAAACACCTAGAAACAAAGTCGGTAATATCCTTCTTGATGCCACACCACCAATAATTTTGGCTCAGATCGTGGTTAATCTTTGCCACGCCCAGATGGATAGATTATCAAGAACAATTGGCCTCCTCAAGAATCAATCTAGTCAACTCACCCATCTTGGGCAAATAAATCCCACCTTCAATCCTCAAGACACCATCAGAATCAAGGGCAGCCTCCTTGGCTTCCCCTCTCAACACTTTGTCTTGAATGAGACACAACATCTCATCATCAAACTAATGCTCATAAATGTGCTCAACTAAGTAAGAACGTGCCTCTATGAAAGCGATCAAACTACTGGTCTCCTCAGAAATATGCACCGAAAGAGACTGTCGAATAGTCTCTGAACATCTCTACCCAATAGTCTCTCCTCAACACTAAGAGCAGCAAGAGTCCCCATACTAGAAGTCTTCCTGCTCAAGGAATTGGCCACCAAATTAGCCTTTCCCAGATAATACAAAATGGTGATGTCATAGTCCTTCACTAGCTCAAGCCATCTGTGCTAGCTTAAGTTTAGATCCTTGTGATTGAAAATGTACTGAAGACTCCGATGATCGGTTAAGACCTCACAATGAATCCTATACAACTAATGTCACCATAGCTTAAGCAAAAACACTACAACTTTCAACACTAAATCATGGGTAGGGTATTTCCTCTCATAGGTCTTCAACTATCTAGAAACATAGGCGATCACCTTACCCTTCTACATCAGAATACCACCTAACCTGATTTCTGAAGCATATAATAACTAGTGAAGTCGAAACCCTCCTTGGGTAAAGTCAAAACAGGAGTCAAAGTCAACAACGTGTTGAGCTTTTGAAAGTTCTCCTCATACTTATCAGAACACATGAAGCAAACACTCTGACGAGTCAATCTGGTCAAAGGAGATGCAATAGTGGTGAAGCTTTGAACAAACTGGTGTAGTAGCCTACAAGTCCCACTAAACTCTGTATCTCAGTAATTGACGTCAGCTGGTCCAACATCTAACTACCTCAATCTTGGTTGGATCTACCCAAATACCCTCCTTGGACACCACGTGTCCTAAAAATGCCACAAAATCAAGTCAAAACTTGCACTTTGAGAACTTGACATAAAACTTCTCGTTCCTCAATCTCTGGAGTACAATCCTCCAATGCCGATCGTGATCTTCTCATTCTTGGAGTACACCAAGATGTCGTCAATGAACACTATCACAGAAAAATCTAGATAAGGTCGAGATACCATGTTCATCAACTCGATAAACATTGCAGGGGAATCAGTCAAACCAAAATACATCACAAAAACTCATAGTGTCCATATCGAGTCCTAAAAGCTGTTTTAGGGATATTCGAAGTCTTAATATTTAAATGATGATAATCAGACCTTAAATCAATCTTGGAAAACAAAGATGCACCCTAAAGATGATCAAACAAGTCATCAATCTGAGGAAGAGAATACTTTTTCTTCACTGCTACTTTGTTCAACTGTCGATAATCATTACAGATCCTCATGGTTTCGTCATTCTTCCTCACAAACAGAATAAAAGCACCCCATAGAGAAACACTAGGGTGAATAAATCCTTTACTCAATAAATCTTGTAACTGCTCCTTCAATTCATTCAACTAAGATGGAACCATAAGATAAGGAGGAATAGAGATGGTATTGGTGTCTGACTCCAAGCCAATAGAAAAATCAATATCACTATTCAGAGAAACACCTGGAAGATCGGTAAGAAACACATCTACAAAATCTCGAACCATGGGTAAAGAGTCCATGGGACGTGGCTCAATGCTAGTATCCCAAATGAAAGCCAAATAGGATAAAGACCCTCTATCAATCAATCTCTGATCTCGAATGAAAGAGATAACTTTGTTAGGGTAAGAACCAATAACACTCGTTCAATCAACTCTCGGGACACCCTACATTGCTAAGGTCACAATCTTAGCATAACAATAAAGAATCGCATTGTGGGAAGAGCCAATCCATACCCAAAATAATATCAAAGCCTACCATTTCCAGAATGATCAAGTCTACCCAAGTATCATACCCGGCCAAAGAAACAAGACAAGATCAATACACTCGATCCACCACTAAGGACTCACCCGTTGGTGTAGAAACATGAATAGGCACATGCATGACATCTTATCAAACCCAATAAAAAAATAGGTAGACATATACGAAAAAGTAAAGACCGGATCAAACAAATTTAGACATAGGTCGATGGCAAACTAGGACAATACATGTCATCATAACATCAAAAGTCTCAGCTTTAGGACTTCCTAGAAACACATAATATTGGCCTTCATGGCCACCTAGAATCGGAGTAGAACCTTTACCTCCACCCTCCGGAGCAAGAGTACCCCTACCAGAAGTCCTGCAACCTCTATCAGACTGATCTTTTCCTCGACCCTTGTCTGGAGGCACTGAATCTTTAACATGAGTAACTGAATAAGAACGTTGGGGTCCTGAATGAGTCTGCAAAGGACACTGTCGGATCAGATGACCTGTATCCCAATATCCAAAGTAAAACCTAGACACGGATAATTGTTGTTATGAACCAGATAAGCTACCATGACCACTTTGGCTAGAATCATAAGACCCTCAAACCAACTGTCCACTCTCAGTTGCTGGCATAGATGCATGAAATGACCCATGGTGCTGAAAGTAGTGAACCCTTGCCTCTAGATGAGGCACTAGAAAACTTACCAAATGATCAAGCCCTATTGGGCTCCCCAAACTCCTTTAAAACCATCAACTCTGCCTCCTTGGTGGTGCTCACAATAGACTAGAAGGAAGCCTTCTCTCTTGTTACTATGAACACATATGATTTTGTAGAGAATGTCAACCCTCTAAAATAACATGTGAGCTCTCTCTGCCTCATCGGGAACAATAGTCATAGCATGCCTAGAAAGCTAACAAAAATCAAACTCAGTAACAGTCAAACTGTCTTGTCTCAAGTCCTCAAATCTCAGCCGACTCCTCTTTCTCCCGCTCCATGAGATGAAGCAGTCCTAGAAAGCACTAAAAGCACATCCTACTCTGCTGGAGGAGATCCATCTGGTCTAGACCTCACTAAAGTCCTCCACCACATCCACAAAGCTAAAGTGCAACAAAATGAACCCCACGAGCATCCACTATACCTACAACTTTAAGCATCTCATGGCACAAAGTCAAAAACTCATGGGCATCCTCACTCTTACCACCTTAAAATTGGGGTGGTTTCATCTTCTAAAACCTCTCGTAGCACTATTTCTCAGCTATCGCCAAAATAATCTGAAGAGCAATCTGAACACCCACAATTGGTGCTAGAACCACTGGTGGCTGACCCAGTTGATCCTATATCTTCGTAGTCTGTAGCTGCCCAGGAGTATACACATCTAACCCAGTCTGAGAACCATGTGGTGTACCTTCCACACCACTATGATAGAAGTTATCTACACACCGAGCATCCTCAACAAAGTCTCCTGAAACAAAGGAGTTCACAACTCGAGAGGACCTAGTCCTCAGTAACCTTAACCTGTGGCTCAAGAGAAACCTCTCTAGCTTTACCTCTGGCTAGTGTCGTTCCTCGGACATGAACTCTTGCCGATGCTACTCCACGAGTACACTCTCTAGCTTAGGCCCTACCTCTACCCCTAGCTAGGGTCTCAACAACTACCTCAGGGCCTGCCTCCCTTCTACCACTCATATCAGAATCTCTGGTCTTGGGCATCTTCTAAGACAATACGTGACAACTCAACACAAGCGAGGGTAATCACGCACGATAAGAGAGAATGAAAAAAGAGAGAGTTTCCTAAGAATCTTCATAGCCTCTCAAAGATAGGTACAAACATCTCTATATTGATCTGTAAGACTATACTTAACATGGCTAGTATAGACGTGATACTTATGAACCTGGGGCTCTGATACCATTTGTCACGATCCAAAAATGGACGTGATTACACTTGTTTATTCCCGCCAAGACAAATCAGCCACAACCCAAAGAATGAATTTTTTTTGAAAAATAAAGCGAGAATAAGAAGGAAGTGGAATACTTATTCTTTTGATTAACAACTCAAAACCTCGTTGTTACGTGTACAAGCCATAAATGTAACAACAAAATTCAAAAGATAAATACAAGTCTCATAGTCTTTGTTTCTCAAATAGAACAAAGCATAACATAAAGGAAAAGAGGGCCCGCTGGGATGATAAGCAGCTACCTCTCAATAATCCTTTGACAAGCCCTGGAAAGTAGAAGAAAGACTATCACCTAGTACCTGTTTTGAAACCTACACAAATGTATAAGTAAGGATTGAGTACCAAAAACATGGAACCCAACAAGCAACCTTATAAACAATGTAACCCAGCGAGAAATTGAATACTCCTTTCCATTCCAACTGAACTTGCTCAAACTACAACCTACACAAAAATTAGACCAGCCTAACAATTCTACAATAAACAGTTCAAAGGCTTAAAATTGATAGTCTAAAGTCTAAACTCAATAATCAACACGTATCAAGTAGGCAAATCACAATTATCAAATACATCAACCACAATCAATCAATAAGTCAATCATAAACATAAGAAATTAAGAGTCCACTCTCGCTAGAACCATTTCCCATCAGTTTTATGTCATATCACTAGTTGTAACCATTTCTTATCAACATTACATAAAATCACTAGCCATAACTATTTCCCATTGGATTTATATCACATCACTAGCCAAAAAAAATTCCAATCAGCTTTATACAAAATCACTAACCGAAACCATTTTCCCTCAACTTTATATCAATTGTATTTGAGAGCAATGACCTCGGCATCACAAGCACTTGCCAGAAGAGACCTTGACATCAATGATCATCACATATCTTATCATGGTGTTCAAAAATCAATCCACACAGGCAATATCACACCACACAAAAATACAATAAGTTGTGTAATTCAACTCTGCATTCAAGTCATCAAGGCATTTCATCAAATCAAACAAATAGGATCAGAACAAGGCAATTCACAAATTGTTGTTTCCATCATAAAGCCTTTTTATTTACCCCTTCTTTGTTTATTAACATTAATCGAGGGGAGCAAATAAACCTATCACCGCATTCCTGATTACTCCCCAACACATAAACAACGAAGAGGGGAAAACAATACTACTAAATTACAAAGGTTAAGAGATCATTTTCCTTAAAACAATCAATCAATATGAAGCTTGAGTTTTCCCTTTCTGGTTCACTTCCAAAGCCACACAATCTATAACAACCAATTATTCGTAATCACTTTCTAGAAACAACAATACTCACATTAATTACTTGAAAAAATGGGTCAATCAACTAAAAACTCAATTTCAAAAATAAGGTTTGAATCTAAAAATCAATACTATAAATTGATGTTCAACGCTTTAGGAACTCAATGGTGAAAACCATTTCGAAAAAGGGATCAAAAATAGTTCAAAACCTCCATTTTAGCTTAGAACTTGAGTTCTTGAAAGACCAAGTCATTTGTAATTCAAAACCCAAATTTTTTATGTTAGAATCCATAAATAAATAATGAGAAATGAAGTTCTAGGTTCACAAAGGCTTACCCAAAGGATTTTTGCACAAGAAATTGCCTCCAAGGTCTTCCCAAGCTCAAAAATGGAAAATGGGGTTTAAGCCCCAAAATTTGCAGGTCAATACCCTCTCTGATGCAGAAAAAGTGACCCCCTCTAAAAACTTGGGTCTCGCTTAAGTGACATGCCCTTTCGCTTAAGCGATAGGACCATCGCCAAAGCGAGGCCTACAGCACCTAAAAACATAGCCAAGTCTCAAACACCAAAAGGACACTTGTGATTCGTTTAGAGCCCCGTAAACACAATCCACATATGCAACTCGACATTATGGACTTAATGGAACCATCTAAATACGAATCTGAGGTTTCCTTGACCCGACATGCATGAAAACTAGAAGAAACTAACAAACACCTAAAAAGGTTATAACAAGCTTGGGACCTCTAAAAATCAACCAAGACCTCACTTAGGCCTAATATCATCCCCCAAATCAAACGAAACTCTTGGAATTCAGATCCAAGCATCCGAACCCCGAATGTTGACCAAAGTCAACCCAAAGGCTAAATTTCCATAATTTCACAACTTAGGACCTCAAATCTACATGAAGACTCTGAATTTGAAATTGAAAAATCTCATAGATAATATTACAAATTTCAAAACTAATGGAATCAACGAAATTTCATTTTGGCACTCAAGAATCCAAGTGTCCGAAAACTACTTTTAAGCAACTTAGCCTTTCAAAATCACAAACTTACTCAAGTTCTCAACTTTTTACTCAAATTATAATACAATCTTTCAATAATCAGCATAAAAAGACTCGGGGTCGATATTAGGAGGGAAAAATGGTAATATTATAAAACTTTCCAAAAATGACTGATTGAGTCATTATAAGTAGATTGAGTTAAAAGAGGTGTGCAAGGGTTTAGCTGGTAGATAGAGTTAGTTGGTGGATTTGAATTTAGGAATTTCGTAGGATGGACTTTGGGGTTGACAATGTTGGTGGTTTCGAGAAGTCATTATGTGATAGAATGGTTAAGCGATGATTGGTTAGGAAGGTGAAATGGTTTTTAGCATAGGAGTTTGCAGTGGAAGAAGGTGGGGTGACTTGAGATAGTGTCATGCCCCAAGGCTACCCCCTTGACGTAACACGGGACCTAGGATCACAAGTGACCCCAAGCTAACTCTTTCTCTGGCATATCATAAGCATACTATAAAATTACTGAATAAGAGAAGTACTATGCGGAAGCTAATACAATAGATAACTGAAAGTAGGGAATACCCAAACAGTCTGAATGCATAAAATATACTAAGAGTTGAGTGATATTGAACAATCACTCAATAACAAAAGCTGAATCTTCTACTAAGTTTGAAAAATCCTTTTAACTAAATAGGGTTGCTGGGACATGCCCCTCAGCTAACTCTAATAAAACTGAAAACTCAATAAAAGACTAAGTATGGAAAGCATGTCTATTGTCCTTGAAGTATGAGGGCTCACCACTGAAGCTGCTGAATAATGACCGAAAGTCGATCTGGATGCTAAGTACCTGAGACTACATCATGAAAGGATGTAGCACAGAGTATGCGTCAGTACTTGGAATGTACTGAGCATGCGGGATATTGATAATAGTTGAACAAGATATATAAACTGAACAAAGCATAACTAAGCAATATATATATGCTAAAATATAATTGGAAACTGAGCTAAATTCAATGACCAAGTGCTAATTATGAACATAACATGATGAGGCTGAATACTAAAGTATAGATTGAAAACCTGGTCAACTGCACTAGAATTTGACTGTGAGAACTACTACTAACCGACATAAAACCATGTGAGCTAAACATGGAGTCCGATGTAAACGCCCCATCGAGAGGACCCGATATACCTTGCCAGGGGTATAAAGGCATGACTGGTTTGATCACTAAATCTGATGCCCACACGGGGGATTTATACTCCTACGGAGGCACATAGTTCTTGGACTATGAGGGTATACTGAACCCTAATCCAACTCGGTGCTAAGCCTACTCCCAACTGAATATGTATATGACACATTATAACTGAATTACTGGATAGCTCAAAATACTGACAGGAAAATCTGAGAATGCACATTTATGTACTTATAAAGTAACATTCAAATATGGAGCATGATTATTTGTTTTACTGACCTAGCAAGTATAAGTCATGAAGTAAAAGAAATAATACATCTAGAATTCTGAGTTTCATACAAGGAACTAAGCAAATTTTCCAAGAAATAAGCTAATTCGATTAGGAATACTACAACAGCTAAATCACAACAATTTTCTAAGGTTTTAGAAACCCTAGGTCTAAACATGATATAGAAAATCAAGAATCTAACTGAATTCTAGGGACCAGTGGATGGAAGGAACCCAGTAGTTAAATCCCACATACCTGGTGATGAAATCTAGGAAGAAATCCTTCAATTTCGGGGCTGGAACTTGAAGGAAACCTGTTGGTTGTTCTTGGGAAAACTGGCGCCTCTTTCTTCTCTTCTTTCTCTAAGTTCGATGAATTTGTGGAGAATAAAGGTTTTGGTAAATTCTTAATAGAGTACTAGATTTAAACTGGGTAAAACGACGTAGTTTAGGTGTCCAAAGCATAGGGGAAAAGACCAAAATGACCCTGACTTAAAAGCTGATAGAGGCCTACCGCGGCACCACTGACGGACCGTCAAAGGGACCACAGCCAGTCATGTGGGTCGTGGTTCTTGGCCAGTGTCTACTGGTTTCGGACACTTCCATCTACGGTCCACCTCACGGACCATGAAGGCCACCGTGGTTCTTCACTTGGGGCTAGGGGTCTATTGGTTCAGGTTGACGATCCTCACCACGGCCCTTCATCAAGACCACGGCCCATGGAGGGATCCGTGTTTTAATGCCTTAGCCTTGGGTGGTTCTGCCTTGCTTCCACAAGCCTTCCCATGGCTCGTGTGGTGGCCCACGGCCCGTGAAGGGCTTCATGGTCCACCACTTCAGGGTGGGTGTGAACCACGATGAGGTTGACAGACCGTGGTCCAGATCACGACCCGTGAACTCCTCCATGGTTTGCCTTTTTCTGCTGAAAAGTCCAAGTCTAATTTTTGAGGTGTTACATTATCTCCCCCTTGGGAACATTCATCCTCGAATGAAGTCTAAACTATATTAGTAAGGAGGGAAGGAGGGGTAATACCTACCACTAAGTACTAGAAACTGATATCTAACTGTACTGAGTTCCAAGGACATGCAATTATGCTGAAATGCAAGAACAACTGAAGGAACAAGATACTAAGATTGATTTTACGCAAGAGTAAACCGAGAGACTGGAGAGGAACTATTACCTGAAGCTGAAATGGAATCGGAAGGAAAGAGATGAGGATACTTGGCCTTCATGGATACTTCTGCTTCCATGTAGCTCTCTCTATGGACTGACTCCTCCACAAAACCTTCACCGAAGTGACTTCTTTATTCCTCAACCTACGAACCTACTGGTCAAGAATCTCAACTTGCACTTCTTCATAAGTGAGACTATCCTTCACAGCCACACTTTCCAATGGTACAATTGATGCCGAATCACCCACACACTTCTTCAACAAGAAAATGTGAAAGATTGGATAGACCACTGCTAGTTCTTTTAGCAACTCTAACTCATAAGCCACATTACCAACCCTTTTTAGGATTCTGTAAGGACCTATATATCTAGGACTGAGCTTCCCTTTATTGCCAAATCTCATCACCCCCTTTATAAGTGACACTTTCAGGAAAACCCAATCTGCGATTTCAATCTAAGTCCTTTCTCCTTAAATCTGCATATAATTTCTAACGACTCTGGGTTGTCTTTAGTCTATCTCTGATGAGCTGAACTTTCTCCATAGACTCGTGAACCAAATCTGGCCTAATCAAGGCTGATTCACCTACTTCAAACCAACCAATCGGGGACCTGCATCTGCGCCCATATAGTGCCTCATAAGGGGACATCTGAATACTTGAATGATAGCTATTATTATAGAAGAACTCTTTGAAAGGTAGGTGATCATCCCAACTACCCTTGAAATCAATCACGCAAGCTCTCAACATTTCCTCTAAGGTATGAATGGTACACTTTGTCTGACCATCCGTCTGTGGATGAAATGATGTGCTGAGATTTACTTGAGTACCGAGACCTTTCTGAAATGATTTCCAAAAATGAGAGGTAAACTGAGGACCTCTATTTATGATGATAGACAAAGGAACCCCATGAAACCAGACTATCTCATTAATGTAAAGTTTAGCATGGTCCTCCAATGAATCTGTAGTCTTGACAGGCAAGAAGTGAGCAGACTTAGTGACTATGTCTACTATCACCCAAATGGAGTCATGCTATCTGCGAGTACGAGGTAAACCCTAACGAAGTCCATGTTTATCACTTCCCACTTCCATGTAGGAATGTTACCTCTTGGTTTCTGATGTTCTACCTTAACCTGTTGACAGTTAGGACACTTAGCTACAAAATTTGTTATGTCCCTCTTCATGCCGTTCCACCAAAAGACTTCTCGTAGATCACAGTACATCTTAATAGCACCTGGATGAATGGAATATTTGGAGTTATGAGCTTCTATAAGAATCCGCTGCCTCAACTCACCCACGTTAGGAACACATAAGCGACCCTGGTAACGAAACACACCATCTCCTCCTTGGGAGAAAACCTGAACTCTTTGTTGATGAACTGCACCTTTCAACTGAAGTAATATAGGGTTGCTATCTTGTTTTTCCTTAACCTCCACTACCATTGATGATTCTGATCCATTCTGAACTATCACACCACCGTCTGGCATGTCCGTAAGACCAACTCCTAAGCGAGAAAGCTGGTGAACATTGCTAATTCCTTTCTTTCTTCCTCAACATGTGCTACATGACCCATAGACAGTCTGCTGAGAGCATCAACCACTATATTGGCCTTACTAGGATGGTAAAACACATTCATATTGTAGTCCTTGAGGAATTCAACCCATCTCCTTTGACGAAGATTAAACTCTTTATGGGTGAACACATACTGGAGGCTCTTATGATTTTTGAACACATCTACGTGAACACCATACTAGTAATGTCTTCAAATCTTTAGGGTAAATACTACAAGTGCAAGCTCGAGGTCACGAGTTGGGTAGTTTTTCTCATGTACCTTAAGCTATCTAGAAGCATAATCTATGACCTTACCCCGCTGTATCAACACACAACATAGGCTGACCCTGGATGCATCACAATAGATCACATAACCGTCTGAACCATCTGGTAGAGTCAAGATAGGAGTTGTAGTCAACCTAGTCTTCAATTCTGAGAAGTTTTTCTCACACTCGTCTGACGACTAAAATTTGACCTTTTTATGAGTCAACGTTGTCAATAGGGAAGCTATGGATGAAAATCCTTTAACAAATCTCCTATAATAACAGGCCAAACCCAAAAAACTTTTGATATCTATTGGAGAGATGGGTCTGGGCCATTTCTTCACTGCCTCTATATTTTGAGAATCCACTTGGATTCCTTCACTGGATACCACATGACCAAGGAAAGTGACGGATTATAACCATAATTCACGTTTGTTGAACTTAGCGAATAACTGGCGATCTTTGAGAGTCTGCAGAACAACTCTCACATGAGTCGCATGCTCCTCATTTCGGGAATAAATGAGGATATCATCAATAAAGACGATAACGAACAAGTCCAAATATTGTTTGAACACCCTGTTCATTAAGTCCATGAAAGCTACATGAGCATTTGTTAGTCCAAAAGACATAACTACAAACTCATAATGACCATACCGAGTTCGGAAGGCTGTTTTCAAAATGTCACTATCTCTAATTGTGAGTGGATGATAGCCGAATTTGAGTTTTATATTCAAAATATGACTAGCACCCTGAAGTTGGTCAAATAAGTCATCAATCCTGGGGATATAATATTTGTTCTTGATTGTGACTGTGTTCAACTAACGACAGTCGATGTACATTCTTAGGGAACCATCTTTCTTTTTTACGAACAACACTGGAGTACCCCACAGAGAGATACTAGATTTGATGAAGCCCTTATCTAGAAGGTCTTTCAACTACTCTTTCAATTTCTTAAGCTCAGCTGAAACCATTCGGTAAGGAGGAATTGAAATAGGCTGGGTATCTAGAAGGAGATTTATTCCGAAGTTGATTTTCTTTTCGGGAGGAACTCTGGGAAGATCTTCTGGAAACACTTCTGCAAACTAATTCACTACTGGGACTGACTCAAGAGTTGGGGTTTCAGAGTTTGAATCCTTAACCCAAAAAAAATGATAGACATATCCTATAGAGATCATCTTCCTAGCCAGTCAGAGGTAACATTATGAGAGATTGTGACAGGGCAATTTTTGTATAACCGTCTAGCAATAACCGGGTCACCAACTGCAGTAGAGACTGAGAAGGGTTCTGAGAGAGTTTCTGAACTAACACCGAAGTTTACTGCTATATAGGGAGTTACAAAAGAAAGAGTAGCCCATGTATCTAACAACGTATACACATCTAAATGAAAGACTCGTAATGTACTAGTGACAACATTAGGAGAATCTTCCTGGTCCTGGCTAGCCTGGAGAGCATACAACCTATTCTTGCGCTGACCGCTACTTGTACCATGAAACACCCTGCTGAGTTGGGCGACCTGCTGGTGCTGCTGGAGTTGTAGATTGAGCCCTATTGTTGTTACCTCTTTGACCCTACCTGGCAGAAGGGCAATCCTTCAACCTATGACCAGACTGACTACACCCAAAGCATCCTTCCCTGCCTGCAAGACACTCATCCGGATGGTTCTTACCACACTTTGGAAAAGTTGGGAAAGTCCTGTTACCTGAAGTACTCCTTTGAGACTTAGACCCTAATGCCCTACCTTGCTGACCCTGTCGAAAATTGGGGGATGGATCACTCGCTGATGAAGGTGTTGGGGCTATAGATATCTGCTGAAACTATGAGCGATTATGAGTGCTCGACTTCTGTTGAAAGTACTCATAGTTACCTATTTTAGCCTTTTTGTTATCCTTAGCCAATTCCCTAAGATTATCTCCCTCAACCTGCTGATCAAGAGTTATAAGCCTAGAGATATTCATATCCTCTAACAGCATAGCATTCCTGCACTCGGTCTTCACCAGATCGGATACCCCAAATAGAAATTTACTCATCTGTGCCCTTGGATCGACAACCATTTGTGGAGCATACCTAGAGAGTTGAGTGAACTTCAGCCCGTACTCTTGGACCGACATTGAACCCTGCTTCAAGTTCATAAACTCTTGTGCCTTAGCTTCTCTCAACTCCCTTGGGAAGAACCTGTCCATAAAAGCTCCGGTAAAACACTCCCAAGTTAGAGGAGCTGCATCCGCAGCCCCTATTTTCTTTCCACTGAGTGAACCATATGTGAGCCACATCCTTAAGTTGGTAGGATGCCAACTCCACCCTATCATTACCAGTCACTTGCATCACTTCAAAAAATTTCTTAACCTCATCAATGAAGTATTATGGGTCCTCACCAACCTGCGACCCTAGAAACTCAGGCGGATTCATCCAAACAAAATCATGAACCCCAAGCTGCAGCTGAGCCACTATTAGTTCTTACATGAACTGGAGTTTGCTGATTGTTTTGGTTAGCTACACTCTAAGCCAAGAGTTGGATCGCGTTCCAAAATTCTACATTCATAACCTCATGGTCCGGGACTGGAGGAGTTGCGTTAGCATTGCATGCATTAGCATTCCGTGCATAAGCTCTATGAGGAGGCATGATCTGAAACACATAACGATGGATTAGAAAGATAAGTTGGATCATATTCACGTATCGTAAGAATAGCAAGGAAAGTGAAGTTTTCCTTAAAACACTTCATAGCCTCCCTCTCATATTGTGGTGCACTTCACACCCATGAAAGAGACTTAACTTAGTGCGACTTTAAGACATCATAGGACTCTTAAACCTAATGCTATGATATCAAGTTTATCACGCCCCAAGGCCACCTCCTTGACGTAACACGAGACCTAGGATCACGAGTGACCCCAAGCTAACCCTGTCTCTGGCATATCATAATTATACTATAAAATTACTGAATAAGACAAGTACTATGCAGAAGCTAAATCAATAGATAACTGAAAGTGGGGAATACCCAAATAGTCTGAATGCATAAAATATACTAAGAGTTTAGTGATACTAAACAATCACTCAATAACTAAAGCTGAATCTACTACTATGTCTGAAAAATCCTCTAACTGAATAGGGTTGCTGGGACATGCCCCTCGGCTAACTATAATAAAATTGAAAACTGAATAAAAGACTAAGTATGAAAAGCATGTCTATTGTCCTCAAAGTATGAAGACTCACCACTGAAGCTGATGAATACATACCGAAAGTTGATCTAAGCGTGATCTTGATGCTGAGTACCTGAACCTATAATATGAAAAGATGTAGCGCAGAGTATGCGTCAGTAATTGGAATGTATTGAGAATTCTAGATATAGATAATAACTGAACAAGATATATAAGATGAACAAAGCATAATTGAGCAGTATATATATATATATATATATATGCTAAAATATAACTAGAAACTGACCTAAATGCAATGAGCACGTGCTAATCATGAACAAAACATGCTGAGGCTGAATACCGAAGTATAAACTGAAAACCTAGTCAACTGCACTAGAATATAACTGTGGGAGCTACTATTAACTGACTTAAAACCATGCGAGCTACACCAGGAGTTCAATGTATACGCCCTATCGAGAGGACCTGATATACCTTGCCAAGGGTAAAAAGGCATGACTGGCGTGATCACTAAATCTGATGCCCATAGGGGGGACTTATACTCCTACGGGGGTACGTAATGCTGGGACTATGAAGGTACGCTGAACCTCATTCCAACTCGATGCTTAGTCTACTATCAACTGAATATGTATATGAAACGATGATTTCACGTATCAGGACACTTCTTCCAATACAAAGTGCCAACGATCATTAGTCATTAATATAACCCAACTAAGTGAGTTGGGGTCGAATCCCATAGGGAGTGGTACGTGCTTAAGATTCAAGAGCCAAGTAAAAATATGTTCAAGTCAATCATAGGTAAAAACATTTACGAATAAAAGCATGGTTCTAAATTAAGGGGTGACAAAAGTGTCAAATATGGGGGTTTTGATTGTAATTATCAGCTACAACAACAACAATTAACACTAACGAACAAGTAAAGAGACGGGTTCTTGGGATGTGATTGGATTATAGGCTAAGATAGAAAAATGGGTGATTGCAATTGATATTAAATAGTTGTAAATCAGTGAATCAGCTAGACTTTAGGGGGAATAAACTTTCTCTCGTACAATTTATGCCGAATCAAATTGGTTTCTCTCGAACACCAATGAACAACAATTAAGAACAACTTCGCTTTAATCCATTCACTCTCTCGTGCCGAATGTGTGGAAAAGGATTTAGGATTCACTCTCTCGAGCTGAACCCATGACAACCCAATACCCACAGACCATCAAATCAATAATCTTGGTTTTAAAACCTCCCTCTCGAGCAAGCCAAAAGCACGAAGTTAGAATTGCATTTGCAACTACAACCCTTTAAATTAAACCACAATTAATGATTGAAATCACTTCTAAACAACATTTAAACTATCAATTAACAATACCTAGCAACTAAATCAACCCATTAACACATAATCACACCCCAAGAATGGGGGTTTTAGCTAGACATCACAAAAAGATAGAAATTGTTACTAAATTGTGTTTCTATCAAATGGGTACGATTAATTTCATCTTTACGATGGTCAAGGTTGAAGAACCTCAAAGACCCACTTCCAATTTCTCAAAAATGGAATTCTTCAAATCTTCAAAGCTAAGGAAAATATTATCCCCAACCTCCGAGTTCTAACACTGATTGATAAAATTAGCTACTATGAAAATTCATATTCTGAAAACTGATAACTGATAACTTTTCCTAAACTAAGAATTTTAAAATGTATTTATAGTCGCCAAAAATATGCTGCGAAGGAACATTCGACGCAATAAGTCGGGATCGCCGATCCACTCGGTGATCCCCCATTTGGTCAATTCCATCGCCTTTTTGCTTCTGCCTTCAGCATCTTTATGTTCTGTAACGTTAGGCGATCTAGCACTGCATCGCGGAACCTTCCGGCGACTCGCCGACTGCTCATTTCTATCACCGACTTGATTTTTTCCTTCAGGGCTTGGTACACCGGAACTTTAGGCGAGATCATGGCCATTCGGCGACTCGCCCAATGGGTTAGGCGATAATCAGGCCCTCTTTTCTTCGTTCTTTCAACTGCCTTGTTCCTTTTTGCTCATTAGTGTCCATGCTTTGTTCCTTAATCTAAATACCTAAAATCAAGGATTTACATCAGCTATTGGCACATAATATGCATTTGAGGACACCAAATCTATTGAAATAAACCCCTAAATGATTTCAAATCGTGGACTCATCAACACCCCCAACTTAAACTTTTGTTTGTCCTCAAGTAAAACTCAAGTTCAGCAGTTCAACAAGGATGTCTCAAACAGTGCTACATAAGAATCAATCATGAATGCACACAAGAAGACTCAACTTACTCATGCAAGGATCAATTATGGACTCAAATATTCAAGTTGTCACTCACCATTATCAAAGACTCTGAAGTTCACAATACCTGCTTCAAATGCAAGTTCAAGCTCAACAAAGGTACTCAAATTCCCTCACACAAAGAATGATTCCATATTCACACACAATGGTTCAACAATTTAAAGCTCCGGAATCAAATGCAACACTCACACTCACAAAGATGAACACAATGCATGATTTCACCCATAGGTTTGCCCGTATATTCCAATCAACACTTGTTTTAGCTCACTCAAGATCAAAAAGATTTTTTCAAGGCTTGTAATGGGGCTGAGTGTAAATGTATGGTCATTTAGGCTCAGTGGCTGCTATCCTCATGAAATGTGGCGTGAACAACACTTTCTTCCCTCTTCTTTATCATTCTCATTCATGATCAAAGGTCAACCCATTATTCACTTTCCATGGACTGTTGGACACCCCAATTCTTTTTGCAATTTCACAATTTTATTCCACAACTTTTTCATTCTTTTTCTCTCTTCTATTTTTGTATGGAGCGGCTCTATCTTTCTCAAAACCATGGGTCAAAGGGGACTTCTTTTCACTTCTTGATTTACCTTCTCTTTTCACCACACCCCCAACTTAGGCTTTTAAGTTGGCTATTCACGTAAACCACAAATCATGAGGATTAAGGGTAATGGATCAAGAAAGATCACAATTTCATCAAGTTTCTTCCAAGAAAAGGGTAAGGCTCAAAAGGTGTTCAAGGGAAGTTCACACGCTCACAAGGTAGGCCATAAAAAGAGGTATAATGTCAAATTGTTTCACACTCATGAAAGTTGCCTAAGATCATCTCAAGATCTTGTATCACTTAGTCAACCGGACAAATGGGGAAAATTCTAGGTGTCATCACATATGGTTCACGGTAAGCTCATCACACAAAGCATTGACAACAATGTCAAACAAGACTCCACACTCTCGCTAGTGTGCAATGTTCATCACAAGAGACTCAATTTGATAATTGGCTAGTCACAACAAGATGCAAAAAGTTCACATATTGTTTATTCAACTTTATTTGGCCGCATCGTAGCCGCACATTTATTTTTGTTCGATTATGAACACTATTCAAGTCATTGGAATTGATCAAGACCGATACTCAAATTTGCAAGAGAACAGCCACATTCAAAACACAAACAAGAGGTGGCACAAATTTTTTCTGAAGGGTCCAAAATCATTTACAATTTAAGCAAGAAGCCACAAGCTCAATTATCCACAAAAAACAATATCAACACAATATAAAGCTCAAAAACTTAATATATACAAAAAAAAAATAGTCACACAAGGTGGGCCTCACCCCACCACAAATCAAAAATCATTTGTCCTCAAATGCAAACAATAAAATATCAAAAAGTCAAAAAGTAAGACATAGAGAGAGGTAAAAAGGAATCATGTCTACTCAGTCACTCTGTCTGTCTTGGCATCATTGCCCGGTGCATCACTCTAAACTTGGGCATCAGTGCCCAGAGTCACCTCAAAAGGAGTAGCAGCTACACTAGGGTCAACCAAGGGTGTATCCGCCAAATAAGCCTACACAACTGCATCTACCATGGCCTCCTCAGTCTCAGTAAGGCCCTCATACGAAGCCTCCTCAGCAACCCCAAGCATCTCCTCATTTGTCCCTGCCTCAGACTCGGGATCAGTCACCTCCTCAACTCCAACATCATCTCTAGTGGTAGCCGGAGTCATATCTGGCTCTACTGGCACATCCGGGATATCCACCATCCTAAATATCATGGACATGTTGGTGGACTTCAACTAGTCCACATCTCTCCTTAGTGCAGCAATGGCGGCTTTTAATGCCGTCACCTTCTCGGTGACCCCTTAGCCACGCTGACATACCGCTATCCTAGTCGCAAGGGCATCAATAGTAGCACTCAACGGTGTCACAACATCAACAATGGCTATCTGAATCATGCCCGGAATAGAGACCTCAAGTCTGGCGGCACGACGATCGGCAGAATGGGCTAGCTGCCCCATCCAGAGTAATGCAGCCTGAGTGAGCAAGGTCCGGGAAACAGCAGCTCTGGGAGGCAATGTAGCAGTGGAGGAACAAGGGTGGTCAGAAGGAACAACACTGAATGTAACTGAAGGCAAAGGGGCCGGAGTAGGGAAAGGTGCCTCTGCATGTAGTGTGTGAAGATCAACAACTGGGGATGAGTCCACCGGGGCTGCCTTTTTCTTTTCTGCCTCATCATTTAAATATTCCACCTCGATCCTCCGAATATCAGTAGAAGATGTAGGAATCACATCCACATCTTTCTTCACATCTCTAAGAACTCGAGCCCGTCTGCACAATTTGGTGATTAACACCGGGAAGGAAAGTGAGGTCTGGCGCTGCTTGGCCTTTATGGCCATCTCCTGCCCAACGATCATACCCAAATTTATGCACTCTGGTGCAATGATCTAACCAAGAGAATTCGCCTTTGTGTGGCGAAGGATAAACTCATTCTGGGACGTCATGACGGTACTACTGATTAAACCAAACCAGTACCTCGTAACCACATTGCAGTCCCTCTTCTCTATCGGAGCCCCTGCCTCCAACCACCTCGGAATACCATTACATATGAGAGGGCAGATCCAACTTTCATTCTCTCCAAGGAAGGTCTTCACCCTGTACTGGTGAGCGTCAGCAATGTTATTTGTACACTCCAAAACAACATTTATAGTAGTATTGTCCACAACACTTTCTTAACTTGGACAAATACATAGTCAGCTGGTTTGAATGCAGCTGCCTGCTTCTTTCTCTGCTGTATCAAGGGTCCATAAGCAGTGTAGAACTCCCGAACCCAATTTGGAATATATGAGCCACGGGGCTTGATGAAGATCTAGAATTTATGAGACTTCAGACAACTCATAATTTCTAGGTACCTATCAATGACCCCATCAGTGGACAGACGCTCCTCCTCAATAATTGTCCGCATCCCCTCAGTCTTCAGTCTATTCATAGACTTGGGAGGAGGACCCCGTACTGGTGGTGCTAGGACCACGGCCTGTGTTGGTGCTGGACAAGGAGTAGTAGCGGCCTGAAGAGTTCTGATCCTAGACGGATCGTTCATCCTTTTGGACAGCAACTCAACCCTTTGTGTTACTAACAATTCATCATTCTCTAACTCTAAAACCGTAGCTTGCTGCTCCTGGTGCTCACCCTCACTCTCAGAAGCGGTGAGGTGAGTAGCGTAGATCCCGCCACTATCGAAGCTATCCTCCGGTGACACAGGTGACTTCCCTTTTCCTTTGTGTTTCCCATCAGTTGTGGGAAGTTTGGTGGCCTTGGCCTTGGATGCAGCTACATCCTCATTGATTTTTATCCCCTTAGCTTTCTTTCGGGGTGGCATGTCCCTACCAACAACCTTTGGTCTAGCCATGTTTGCAACAACAGCAGGAAAATATTTAGAAACAATTCAATCAAAAGCACAGACAATAGTTGCAGACATACTCACCGAACTAATCGGCGAGTTGCCGAAACTCTTTGGCGAGCTAGATCGCGTTTACCGAAAGGATTGGTTCAAAACTCTCAGAAAAAGTTGGCCTGTCAGCGAGGGGAAGGCCTTCTGGTGAATTGCCGACATCATTCGGCGAGCAAAGGTTAGCCCGTCGAAGGTTACAGTGAAATAAAGGGTCAGGAGTGCAGACAAAGTGCGATCAAGAAGAACTTTCGGCAACCTCAGGCTTCTTGCCGAAAGTTACCGAACTAAACTTCACATTTAGCATGAAATTAAAGGCGAGATGGGAAATTCGGCGAACCATCGAGTGATTCGGTGAGCTCGACCCAACTCGCCAAACAACCCAACGTGCTTACTTTCAACCCAACTTCTCAAATTCAACCCCGCAACCCCCGAAAACAAAATCAAAACATGCACCCATCAATTTAAACTAAGACCCATTACTCCCATGCCCCCGGGATACTCAGACTTCTCCCGATTTGGCCAAATTTGTCCATTTGATGACTTTTGCCCTTCAGAATGACGTCAACCGCTCCATCATTGGGTAAAATACGTCATTTGGCACCGGCTACTTAGACTTCACCCGACTAAACCCAAAAACATGCTAGCACAAACCCACAAATTTTAATCAATTTTATAGCACAAAAATTTGGGAAATAAGTATTATAGGAATTTATGGCACAATATTCAAGTTAACACATGCACACATAATTACAATTACGATCATTCACTAAGACAAGATCCATTGCAAATGAGAACAAATTTCTAACAATAGGATTCGGAGTTCGGAAAACCAACCTTAGATGCCGATTAAATAAGTTGAAAATGTTAGGTGGCAAAGTTATCCACTCCGAACACAAATTCGACGACCAAACGGCAATAAAAATGCAAGAAATATAGGATACTAAAGTGCGGGTGTGAGTTTGGGACGTTCAGAACTGAGGGAAAATGAAAGAGTTGGAAGTTTAAACCTTTGGTCTTTAAAAACCGTTCAATTATCGCCCATTCGGCGACATTAGTTTTTTTCGCCGACCCACTCGCCGACACACCGAGTTGGCACTTACCTTGTCGAGTTTTATAGGACCTCCAGTTAATGTGGGGGTCTAAACGGTGGACTAGATCGTGGTCAGGCGATTCACCAATAAGCTCCTAGGCTCGCCGAGTTTTACAGACTCTAATTTAAAAGTGTCTTGAGTCCAACGGCGGTCCAAGTCAGTCTCGGTGACCTCTTCGGTGAGTCACCGACTGGACTTTCAGCTCGCCAACCTGCACTTTTCAAACATCTTCCTGCACATTCAATACACCATATTTCGAACTTAGAAAGAAAGAAAATAAAACTTGGGTTGCCTCCCAAGCAGCGCCGTAATTAACGTCGCGGCACGACATAAGTCCACACTCAAACCTTATTCTTAGGGTTAGCCATAGTATCACTAGGCAAACTCCCTTGCTATCTCGGGTTCAAATAAGACAACATATGACCCATTTGGGTCTCCAACTGCTTGATTGATATAGAATGAGAGGTAACAGTTTGGCTAAGGGTCGACACGTCTTCTTTCATTTCTTTCAAAATCTTGTCTGACCCCTCAACTTTGTTGAGGATATGAGAAAGCATATGCTCAGATCGAACACCTTCCGAATCTTTTGGCATTTGGCGCTCATGGGGAGGCACATACCTATCCTTCTCCCCATCATCCCAATTGGGATTTCAATCCCTCCATACTCGATCACGATCCTTCCAACCTTCATACCTATTCCAAACTTGGTTACCACCCTGCCTCGGGTAGTTTGAACAATAACCACCACCTTGGTTGGCTCAGAAATTCAACTTTTCGTTGTACAAAGCCTCAAAATTTGCCTCATCAGGATTAGCACACCTGACACCCATGGAATCGACACTCAGAGCACCAGCTCCCATGACATATTTGGACAAAATGTCAAGTTGTGTCATGATCTTGGCCATGTTCTCGTCCCTCTCTTGATCTTTCTCCGTCAGCTCTTTGGTCAATTTGAATGTGAGAGGAGAAACCTGATCTTCACAGGTGTACCCAGCCCGATTGATTGGGGTCATGTCATCCAAGAGCTGAGCCGCTATCACATAAGGTTGTTGCATCAAACTTCCTAGAGAAAGTTGGTCAGCTACACCCTTGTTTACCGAATCAAGGCTCCGGTAAAAATACTACAACAAGTTGTTATCAGGCAAGCCATGAGTTGGGCATTGAAGCACCAACTTCTTGTATCGCAGCCAAGTTTCATGAATTGGCTCACCTTTTGTATGCTTGAAGCTCTGAATGCTATCCCGAAGAGTCATCATCTTCGAATGAGGGAAAAATTGCACTTGAAATGCGGTGACCAACTCCTCCCACGAAGTGATTGATTCACGTGGTAATTTATCCAGCCACTTACATGCTTGTCCCTTCAAATAGAATGGGAACAATCTCAACCGGACCGACTCTTGGGATATGTTCTTGAAGAAGAACGGTCCGCATACATCCACGAAGTTTCTAATATGCTCATGGGGATCCTCATGAGCCAAACCACCGAACAACCCGTTCAATTGCAAGACTTGCAACACAGTACTTGTGATGTGGAACACCACATTTCCTTCGGTTGGGGGTAAGCGAATGCCACTAATACCACCCATATGATGGGGATCATTAGCATTAGGCTCGTTGACATGGTTGAGGTTACCGATGTCATCTTGATGGCCTACTTGGCTGCCATTGCTGCCGTTCACACTTATACTTCCTATTTCAAAACAAAAACAAGCAAAACAAAACTAAAATTAAGTAAGTTCAACTATGACTAACAAGAACAAAATTCAACTTAACTAAAGAATCTTAACCAACACTAGTCCCCGGCACGGCGTCATTTTGATTTCACATATCAGGACACTTCTTCTAATACTAAGTGCCAATGATCGTTAGTCAGTAATATAACCCAACTAAGTGAGTTCGGGTCGAATCCCACAGGGAGTGGTACGTGCTTAAGATTCAAGAGCCAAGTACAAATATGTTCAAGTCAATCATAGGCAAAAACATTTACGAATAAAAGCATGGTTCCAAATTAAGGGGTGACAAAAGTGTCAAATATGGGGATTTTGATTGTAATTATCAGCTACAACAGCAACAATTAACACTAAGGAACAAGTAAAATGACGGGTTCTTGGGATGTGATTGGATTATAGGCTAAGGTAGACAAATGGGTGATTACAATTGATAGTAAATAGCTGTAAATCAGTGAATAAGCTAGACTTTAGGGGGAATAAACTTTTTCTTGAACAATTTATCTCGAATCATATTGGTTACTCTCGAACACCAATGAGCCGAAATTAAGAACAGTCTTCGCTTTAGTCCATTCACACTCTCGAGCTGAATGTGTGGAAAAGGATTTAGGATTCACTCTCTCGAGATGAACCCATGACAACCCAATACCCATAGACCATCAAATCAGTAATATTGGTTTTAAAACCTCTCTCTCGAGCAAGCCAAAAATATGAAGTTAGAATTGCATTTGCAACTACAACCCTTTAAATTAAACCACAATTACTGATTTAAATCAGTTTTAAATAGCATTTAAACTATCAATTAACAATACCCAGCAACTAAATCAACACATAATCGCATAATCACACCCCAAGAATTGGGGTTTTAGCTAGAAATCATAAAAAGATAGAAATCGTTACCAAAATATGTTTCCATCAACTAAGTACGATTAATTTCGTCTTTACAAAGGTCAAGGTTGAAGAATTTCAAAGACCCACTTCCAATTTCTCAAAAGTGGAATTCTTCAAATCTTCAAAGCTAAGGAAAATTTTGTCCCCAATCGCAGAGTTCTAAAACTTATTGATAAAATTAGATACTATGAAAACTCCTATTCTAAAAACTAAAAACAGATAACTGATAACTCTTCCTAAATTGGGAATTTAAAAATGTATTTATAGTCGCCAAAAATATGCTATGAAGGACCATTAGGCACAATAAGTCAGGATCGCTGATCCACTAGGCGATCCGCCCTTTGGTTAATTCCATCACCTTTTTGCTTTGGCCTTCAACATCTTCAAGTTCTGTAACTTTGGGCAATCTAGCACTGCATCACAGAATCGTTTGGGTACTCGCCGACTGCTCCTTTCTATCACCAACTTGATTTTTTCCTTTAGGGCTTGGCACACTGGAACTTTAGGCGAGATCATGGCCATTAGGAGACTCGCTCAATGGGTTAGGCGATCATCAAGCCCTATTTTCTTTGTTCTTTCAACTGCCTTGTTCCTTTTTGCTCATTAGTGTCCATGGTTTGTTCCTCAATCCAAATACCTGAAAATCAAGGATTTACATCAGTTATTGGCACAAAATATTAATTTGAGGAAAGTAAATCTATTAAAATAAAGCCGTAAATGAGTCCAAATCGTGGACTAATCACACAACGTAACTGAATTACTGCATAGCTCAAAATACTAACATGCAAATATGAGAATGCACATTTATGTACTGATAATGTAACATTCGAATCTAGAGCATGATTATCTGATTAACTGATCTAGCAAGTATAATTCATGAACTAAAATAAATTATACAACTAGGGTTCTAAGTTTCATACAAGGAACTAAGCAAATTTTCCAAGAAATAAGCTAATTCGATTAGGAATACTACAACAGCTAAATCACAACAATTTTCTAATGTCTTAGAAACCCTATGTCTAAACAAGATATAGAGAATCAAGAATCATACTGAATTATAGGGACCCAGTGGATGAAAGAACCCACTAGTGAAATCCCACATACCTAGTGACAAAATCTACAGAGAAATCCTTCGATTTTGGGGCTGGAACTTGAAGGAAACATGCTGGTTGTTCCAGGGAAAACTGACACCTCTTTTTTCTCTTTTTGCCCTAAGTTCGATGAATTTTTAGAGAATAAAGGTTTTGGTAAGTTCTGACTAGAGTACTAGGCTGAAACTGGGTAAAATGACGTAGTTTAGGGGTTAAACGATGTAGTTTAGGTTTCCAAAACATAGGGGAAAAGACCAAAATGACCCTGACATAAAAGCTGATTGAGACCTACTGCGGCACCACTGACGGACCGTTAAAAGGACCACGGCCCGTCAAGTGGGTTGTGGTTCTTGGCTAGGGTTTACTGGTCCCGGACACTCCCCTTTACGGTCCACCTCACAGACCGTGTGAAGGACCACAGACTGTGTGAAGGACCACAGACCGTGAAGGCCATTGTGGTTCTTCACTTGGGGCTAGAGTTTTACTGCTTCAGGTTGACGAGCCTCACCACGGCCCGTAATCAAGACCATGGCCCATGGAGGGCTCTGTGGTCTGATGCCTGAGCCTTGGGGTGTTCTGCCTTGCTTCCACGAGCCTTCCCATGGCTCATGTTGTGGTCCACGATCCGTGAATGGCTCCGTGGTCCTGATCACGGCCTGTGAACCCCTCTGTGGTTCACCTTTTTTCTGCTGAAAGTCCAAGTCTGATTTCTGAGGTGTTACAGATAGAGTGTATGGGTTCTGGGGTAGTAACAATGGGTGGTAATGGTGGTAATTGAAAGATCGGGGTCCTAAATTGTATCTCCAAGTGCATGTTTCTTTATTATTGTGTGATGTTATGTGGTTGATTCGGGTCGATCGATGATGCCTACCAAGATGTTTTGTTTGTCCTGATACTACTCTTGCTATGCCACTTGATATAGTATGGTTGTAGGGTCAGTAATGTTTCTTAGATGAAGGCAAATATGATCATCTGACAACTTTTACTCATGATGTCCCTTATGGTGAGAGATGTGTCTTATTTTATAAATTGTACCCTCTTAGAAAATTCTTGTACTTGTTTAGATTAGTTCCTTGGGAGGAATCAATGTATTTCTCAAAGGTACTTATTTTAAATAAATTAGACCATCTCCAACCCATCTTTATTTTACTCTGCATTCTCTATAATTGGAGAGTAAAATAGAGAATGCCCTCTCCAACCCCTCTCCATATCACTCTCTATACCCCATTTATAGAGAGGTGAATAGTAGTTCTCCAAATTTGGAGAATTACTATTCACCTCTCTATTTCACTTTTTGATTATTTTAATATTATTTTTATGATATCATTAATTAAGTCTTTATCATTTGTAATTATTTTCTATTGTAATATAACACCTAAAAATATATCATTAAAAAGTTACTACTTCCATCCGAATTAATAATTTTGTATTTTATTTTATTTTATTTAAAAATTAACACTTCAAATATATAATTTAAAATTATTTTAATATTTTTTATATTATACAAGACTCTATTAATTAAATCTCTAATATTAGTAGTTATTCTTAAGTAATATAATATCTAAAAACATATTATTGATAAGTATACTACTTCCATCCCGAATTAACAATTTTTCTTATTTGATTTTTTAAAAGTTTTTGTCACTTTAAATATGTAATTTACAATTATAATTATTTTTCACAATGAAGAATGCACAAATTTTACATGATAATTCAAACAATCCACTTTTATGTTATAGTGATAAATGATTAAACTTCACTTTTTAATGAGCATGAAGATACTTGATGCATTAGTTTAAAATGGAATAGGAGAAATAAATTAGTATAAAAAATAATTGTATACAAGATAAAATCGTTAATTTAAACAGTTTTTACCTACAAATAAAAAATAAGGACAAAAAATTGCTCATTTTGAACTCTGTAATGCATTCATAGAGAATTTATGGGAGAAACGTAACAATCTTGAAAGTTGAATATTTATATAAAAATTAAAATAATTTTTACGATAATACAATATTGATTATATAAATGTAGTTCATTAATAATTTCACTTTGATTTGAATTGTTCGCTAATATGTATTATATATATAATATTTGTCGCATTTATGTTATTTTAGAATAAAATATTTTTTTATCAAATAAAGAATTTGAAAAGAATAAAATTTTATATTACATGAAGATTATATAGGTTATAGAGTGATTATTTGCAAAAAACAATTGATTTATATTATGAAATGAGGCAATAAAAATGAAATAGAAATAATTATATAATATTGAGGAGAGAGAAGAAGATTCTTTTTTAGAGAGTAAAATAGGGAATTGAGTTGGAGTTGATTGTGTGAAAAAATATAGAGCGCTCTATATTTAGAGAGTAAAATAGAGGGTAGGGTTGAAGATGGTCAGGAGTATTAGGTGATTAGTTTATATTTTCTTAACTTTTGCATTTCATAGTTCAATTTGGAGGTAAGAGTTCCTACTTAGGCATTAGAGTAAGGTTCCCACACAACCCGATGGGATGGATCGTGATAGTTCAAATTCAGATTAATTTGTTTTGGATCTTCATTGCGCTTTGTGAATTCAGATCACAAATGTGAACGCAAACAAGTGATCCGACCCAACTCATCGTAATCATGACGGAACAATCAAACATGTGATTCCTAACCCAGAACCAATCAACTTCAACACAGACATCATGACTGTGTAGAAATCCTACAATTATTCTTTACGAATCTGATCTAGCCGTTACAAGTGTGGAAATGGAAACCAACTACACAGACAATATTGGTGCATCGACTATGAGAAATTCTCTGTTTCACACGTCAAACTCATCCAGAAAATCAAAAGTGCAAATATATCATAAAATATATTACAGATCTGTTAAAACATCAAATCACTAATTCAAAGTACTCTATCAAATATTAACCATAGTCAACTCAAAATTTTGTCTTTTACTTTTTAGTCCTTTATCATTTCAGATAGTGTATTCATACTTAGAAAGTTGTATTTTACTTCTAATATCTCTTCTACTAATTGGTATTTTCCACATTTATATACTTATATGAAAGCTAAGTTATGACTTGTTTTCGCTATTTCAGTTATTTCCATATGATTAATAGATTCTAGTATATCGAAAAAAAGTTGACTTACCTAACGGAGGGTTAGTGAAGTTTCTTCACGGTCCTTCAGATTTTGGATCATAAAAATTATGTCTAAATAGTTTTATGTAATTAGCACCAAATAAACTGGGATCTATCTATCCCTTATGTTGATCATAAAATATTTGGTAAGTTTATGTAATTAAAGAATCTGCGATAATCAGATTTCAAATGACCAATTTAAGTAAAATGGTCAATGTAATAAATATATTCAAACTTAAGTTGAATGGCTGTCAAAATTAAGACTCTAAATATTGAGGAATATCTGAGTTTTATTAAATAGAAACTATCTTCAACAGAGAAAAAGTTATCTACATTTAAAATGTGGGATTCATAAATTAATTTCTTGAAATAAATACATGAAAAAACAATTTATAAGTCAAAGTAAATATGTATTTTTCCATGGGGCCCATTTATTATATTTGTTTTTAACAAGACATTAGTGTGATATATATTTTTGACAACTTATTGTATTCTTACACTCTAAAATATACAAAACAACTAAGGGATTTCCCTTCAAGTGATGCAAGAAAATCTTGAGGTATAAATTTATCAAATTT
The DNA here is from genome assembly GCA_029582525.1 of Solanum tacnaense. Lineage (NCBI taxonomy): Eukaryota > Viridiplantae > Streptophyta > Magnoliopsida > Solanales > Solanaceae > Solanum > Solanum tacnaense. The sequence continues at coordinate 42,216 of JAJOOD010000455.1, forward strand.
TCTACAATCTCCATTATGTATTATCTTTCACTGATTTTTTTTCTCTGTTGTTGATTTTTCAGAAATGATTTTCTATGTTTTATAGTTGTAAATAAATTCTTCTGGATGGTCTATGAAGTTTTGTGCACATCTATTAGAAGTCGAAATAAAAGGAATCCTTATAATTAATAAATATTTTAGAAATAATGTTAATTTAAATCGTATCAATTGAAGAAATTTTTAATTTATAAATTAAGCATTGAATTCCATTTCAGATCTAACATAGTCCTATTAGATCTAGCAAGAGGTAAATATAATCTTTTTAATATGCACAAACATTAAAAAACTGTGTTCTTTTAACAATTTTAATTTACTATCTAATTTTTTTATCTACATTAAAGAGGTACCACTTCTGTGTGGATTTCCTCTATGTGTATTCAGTATAAACAAATTGTCTAGATGGGAATTTTTTTTAACATTCTTCTATTTTTTCTTCTGAATAAAATAAACTCTTGTTAGGACTAGAAATAATTTTTGAAGACCTTTAATCTATAACTTTGAAATAAATCTTCGTTTTCTTAAAATATAGACTGAAGTTTGACTTAGCTTCTTTTATGTACAGAATGGTGAACATGACTAATCGTGGTAAAGAAGTGATCATTGACGAAAATGAGATAGACAAAATCTCTAATTTGCCCACACATATCCTCGATGAAATATTCAAGGACATGTCATTTCTAGAATTGGTAAAAACATGTGTCTGGTTGAAGATATGGAAACATTTTTGGGCTACGCATCCAATTCTAGTTCTAGATAGGGACTTCTTTACCGAGTTAAGTGTTACTACAGGATTGGTAGAATATGGTTTTAGTAGCATGATTGACAATATTCTCTTGCGACATATTGGATTAATAGTCTTTTTTTTTTTGATTTGTCAACCATCTACTGTAATGATAAGGACGTTGACTATTGGTTGTTATGAGTAACAAGTAAACGTGTCAAAGAACTTACCCTTAAAAATCACAAACGCAAGCGTTATACATTGCCTTTTTGTATATTTGATTGTCCAACTCTCACATATCTAGATGTCACCAATTTCATGGTTAAATTTCCACCTTCTCCCAGAGCATTATTCCCAAATCTCCTTCAATTGACCTTGAAGTTCATCAAATTTTGCCCAAACAAGGCAAATTATGTCTTGAATACCCCATTACTTTCATCCTTAACGTTCATTGCTTGCAATGGCATTCATTTCCTCACCATATATGCTCCTAGGATCCGGTTCTTGACTATTTATGATAGTCATGACATTCGCGCAAGTTTTTTTGATAACTTGTCAAATGTTAGGGAGTTGTTCATGCTATTACAAGTCCGTGAAGAATCTAAAACTTATGAAGAAGAGAGGTTCATTACATGGTCTCGTCTTCTTTATTTGTGTTGTAACCTAACAAGGCTTGTTTTGAGTAATTCTTGCATTCAGGTGAGTATAATTTGATCAAGACATATTTCAATATTCTTTATTAAAAAGTTCTCCATAAATATTACTATGCCTCTCATATATACTTAACCATTAATGCATTTTTGCCTTTTTGTTTTTTCTTTTACTTAG
>JAJOOD010000456.1:0-11065 GCA_029582525.1 Solanum tacnaense
GGTGGGTGAGGGTGAGAGGATCTAATCATGGCGGCAAAGATGGTAATGGTGTGCGGCGGAGATGAAGGCGAAAATGGTAATGGTGTTTGGCTAGATCTGGTGCGATGGCTTAGGTTGTTGATTTTGTGGAGGTTGAAAGTGGAAGAGGAAAAGGAAAATGGTGATGATGTGGGGGAGATTAAAGCGGAAGGAATACAAGTGGTTTCGCCAACAAAAATGGCGATGGCGGCGACGGCGACAGCTTGGGCGTGAAACAGTGGGAATGGAGAAAATGTATTGGTTTTTTTTTTCACAACAAAATGTATTGGGTTTTACTTTAAAGAATATAATTATTTTTTTATTATTTTATCTTTAATTAAATAATTTTAAAAATAATTATGACATGGCATTAATATATCTGATGTGGATATGCCATGTCATTTATGTAAAGGAGAGTGAGCTACACACATGGTTGGAGGGGTTTAAAAGATTCATTTTGATTGAGTTTAAGGGTTCAATTGACAAACGAGTAAGTAGAAGGATTCACAATACAGACTCGTACAAGTATAAGGGTCGACCAGACCATTTCGCCCTTTGAGTTTATATATTGAATATCTTTAGATTATTTTAAAGAGTGTGTATTCGAGTTATTGAATTTAATTGAATTTTTAAGCTTTAATATGCTTGAGTTAGTCTTCCGCTTGTAGCCAGCCAGGACGAGTGTTTGTTTGGGGACCAACAATGGTTCTCGAGTGCCGACCACGTCCAGGGTATAGGCTGCGATTGTCACAAACTTGGTATCAGAACACAGAGTTCAAGTGTCCTAGGGTGTCTATGAAGCCGTGTTAATAGGGTCTTGTTTATGGTTATCAGGGCCCCACTTCTATAAATGAGGGACTACAAACATTTAAGAATAGTTGTCCATCTTTCATACTCTTAATCGTGCAATAGAGCTATGTCATATATATTTATTTTAACTCAAGTGTTCTTATATCCATTTGACTACCACCCATACTTGAGGTGGTTGAAAAGCAGAGTCATTCCTTTATCGATGAATTGCTCTTAGAAAAAATCTTTAGGAAGTCATGAGACTGTAGAGGGGCTTAAGAGAATCATGTGAGTGAGTTAGTATTGAGTTCGAGGAAATGCACTCATATTCATATGAATCGTACGTTTGAGCTAAAAGAGAGTTGTACTCTCTTCTCTAAGTCCTGTTTCAGCGGAGATCCGTATGAGAAAGTATGTTTAGATATTGGGTAGTGTTTTTACCTTAAAAAATAGTATGAATGATGAGATTATGAGCAGTAGTAGTGAAGAGTGCCTCTTAAGTCAAGAGAATAGTTTTCAAAGGTTCAGTAATCTAAGGAAATGAGATAGTGATCCAGCGTGGAGTATCTTATTGTTGAATTGAGCCCTATTTCTCAGAGTTGAGTGGAACTATGTTTCACAGAGTTAAGTATCTTATTGTTGAGTTGAGCACTATTTCTCTAAGTTGAGTTGAACTATGTTTCACAGAGTTGAGTCTCTTATGATTAAGTTGAACTATGCTTCACAGAGTTGAGTCTCTTATGATTAAGTTGAACTATGTTTCATTAAGTTTAGTTTAGTTGAGAAGAAGTAAGTATGTTTCTTTTCCATTAGTTCAAGCTTATGTTTATGTTTTAGAATTCCCCTTACATGCTCGTTCATTCCATGTACTGAGACATTTTTCCTGCCTCTTTTCATGATGAAGATACATGTATTATAGATCATCAACAGGTGTTTCGTTGAGATCATGGGATATTCCAGTCAACATTGGTGAGGCTTTTTATATTTCGAAGGACTTTACCTTTATCTTAAAGTTAGTAATTTAGATGTCATGGGTCTTGTCCCGATATTCTTCTGTAATAGTAGAGGTTTCGTAGATAGACAAAGTTGAGTAGTTTTCAGTATGTATCATCATTGAGTTGTTTTTACAAACTCTGAGTTTATCTATTGAGTATATTTCATATTATTTTGAAGATTGAATATTTGAGTTATTGAATTTAATTTAGTTTTTAAGCTTTTATATGCTTGAGTTAGTCTTCTTCTTGTAGCCAGCCAAGATGAGGGTTCACTTGGGGACTAATAACGGTTCTCGAGTGCCGGCCACGTCCAGGGTGTAGGCACCGGTCGTGACAAACTTTTTATCAAAGCACATAGTTTAAGTGTCCTAGGATGTCTATTAAGCCATGTTAGTAGGGTCTTCTTTATGGTTGTGAGGGACCTACTTATATAAATGAGGGACTACAGACATTTAAGAAAAGTTTTCCATCTTCCATACTCTTAATTGTGCAATAAAGATATGTATTAGAGATTTATTCTAACTCATGCGTTCTTATATCCATTGGACTACCCCCAAACTAGAGGTGGTTGAAAAGGAAAGTCAGTCTTTTATCGATGAGTTCCACTTAGAAAAAATCTTGAAGAAGTCATGAGACTGCAGAGGGGCTTAAGAGAAGCCTGTGACTGAGTTAAGTATTGAGTTCGAGGAAATGCACTCATATTCATATGAATCACGCCTTTGAGCTAAAAACGAGTTGTTCTCTTTTTTCTAAGTCCTGTTTCAGCCGAGATCCTTATGATAAAGTATGTTTAGAGGTTGGGTAGTATTTTCACCCTAAAATATAGTATGAATGACGAGATTATGAGCAGTAGTAGTAAAGAGTGCCCCTTAGGTTAAGAGAATAGTAAGCAGTGGTTCAGTAATCTAAGGAATAGAGATAGTGATGGGGCAGATTGTGTTATTGCAATCATGCACCCAGCTAGTTATAAGTGATGAGCTTATTACAAGACAAATAAGTAACAATAATTTTGTAGAGAGTTCTTTATAGAAGGAAGAGGAATAATTACTTGTCATGATGCGATAGAGTATATTTTAACAAAAATAGAGTTGATGCCGATGTGGCATTGTGTTACAGTAGACTAAATATATCTGTTGAATAAGAGAACAAAGTATTGATAAAGTGATAGATCTAAGATAGGCTTATGATTTGTTTGAGAGGATCATGATGTTCAAGAGGTTATATAATTGATTGAGAAATGAGGTATAATAAGTGGGCAAATTGTTCTGAAGTTGTGAAAAGGGGATGTAGACTAGTTTAGAGATGATGGAATAGGTACATAGCTTTCAAGTGTCAGTTGTATACCTAAGGGGGAGATAATAAGATGAGAAATTAAGTCAAGTGTTGAGAATAAGATAGTAATGAGTTCAAGAGAGTATGGTTGATATATTTTTAGAGGTCTTTTTAGTAGTGGAGTGATATTAGAAGAAGAAGGTTAATGTTCTTATCGTGATAATGATGGTGTGATAATTCCATCTAAGGTTATAAATTAGGAGGAATAGGAGGATGAGGTTTTACTATTAGGAATAGTTAATATAAGAGCCCTTAGTTGGTCTCAAGTAGTAATGCGGGAAATTTTAGCTGGTATGGCAGAGAAGATGAGAGAATGAGAACTTCTCAAGTGAGCTCGTTAGTAGGAGTCCATGGACGTTGTTAGAGTACTAAGCTTGAATGTGGTGATGTTAAACATTAGGTGGTTCTTGATATTAGTCCAATGTTGATTAAATATGGTGGGAAAGAGTAATATTCCTGGGATGATATTCCCTCTCAAGGTATAGAACCCGAACCTAAGGATTTGGGTTAAGCTTGAATACATCAAGAATGCGCCATTAGACTCGGACCTTGGTAAGAGAAGTCATGTACCCTTGTGGGACCAATGAGTTGCAACCAATGAGGTTCCGTTGTTCCAGATGAGGTAACTTCAGAGAGAGTGTGACTATGTTCATAACAACATCGTTCTTGATTTAGGTGCTATAGAAAGTCCCAATTCTTGGTACGAATCAGCCCAACCTATTTAGTAGGAAAGCTCATGAGTCAGTGGAGGTAGTGAGAGTAACCCCGTTCCATAGCGAGTCTAGGCGTCATTCGAGGACGAATTATCCCAAGGGGGAGATAATGTAACACCTCGAAATTTTTTTGAGCTAAGACTCGAACCATTCTTCGTTGTGAGTAAGATTTTATCGATAAGTTTAAAGTTTTCTTAAGTTTTAGGGTCGCTAGATGTGGTACCTTGAGTTCCAAAAGAACTAAAGAGAATTCCTTCAACTCATTCATTCCTAGGTTCGTTTATGTTTTGGGTCAACTTCAAAGGACCATAACTTTTAGCACAAGATGAGTTATGAGACCCATAAGATATCAAATGAAAGGTCTTGGAATCCTCTTTCCAATTCCACCGATTTTGCTAATATACGAGTTCGAATGAGGAAATATGCCCGTTTGAAGTCGTGCTGTCCAAATAAGGAAAGTTACCCGAAAATATAAGTGGTATTTTGGTCTTTTCCTTGCTCAATCGGATTTAAACATTTTTGGTGAGGTTTTAGGAGTCTAAACTGATTGGAATCAGTTTTAGTTTTTCCTAAAAAACACTTAGGGTTTTCAGAGGAGTTTTAAAGGCGTAAAAGAAAAGATTAGGAAGAGAGTCCAAGATTTGTGCAATTTTTCGAGGTATTTCACCAAGGATTTTATACTAACAGGTATGTAAGCTTCCATAGTTTAGGGTTTGTTCATCCACATGCCAATCATGAGTTTATTTTATGAATTTCATCCATGAGACTGAGTATATTGATAATCTAGTTGAAATCTTGAAGTTTTGTGCTTCGTTTTTTATAATGAAGTTCTTGTTGAGTTCTTGAGGTGAGAGTTACGAATGAGTGTTATCCATGGTGGGTTTTTCGTGTAGAATTCGTTGTAATTAGGTTGGGTTTAAGGAGAAAAAAGAGTTTGGATGAAATCATTCGAGTTTAGATGAGGTAGAGATGGAAATTTTTTTGAAGAAAACTTCGTTGGATTAGTCTAGAACATGTTTGGGGCGGCATGCCCCTGCAGCGCCTGAGGGGTTGGCGCCCTGAACCTGCAGTGCCCCCAGGCTAGCCCCAATTACATGAGGGCTAGCGCGATGCGCCACTGCTGCACCAGGGATGTCTGGTCCTTTCTGCCTCTGTTCTTCGATCAGTATTCGATCTTTCAGAACATGTCTTTGCTCTTTTAATGATTTTTACTATCCGACCTACATCCAATTATCAAGAAATCCTATATATCAAGTCAAGATCCTTGAATTCATAATTCAAATTCAGGAAAGAGTCAAAAGTAGACTTCAAGAAAGTCTTCGAGATAAATATTGAATCCTTCGAGATCAACTATCGATTTGAGTAATGTTTGAGAAAGTCCCTTTGAGTCTTTTTGAGGAGTCTTCTACAATAAATTTTAATTTGTTTCAAGATTCGAGTAAGTGAGTATTAGAGGGAGGAGAATGTACTCATGAGTCTACATTATCATTGAGATTCTTGAGTCAAGTCGTTCATGCCCATAATTCCGCATGAACTTCATAACTTGATTTTCTTTGAGAAGAGTAGTATCTTCAAGTTCGATGTCTTGAGTATTTAGTTCCTATTAATTTTGGGATTATATTCCTAATCATGGGAGTACTACATGTTACCCATGAGGGTCCTTGAGTTGAGTAGTTCATGCCCATAATTCCGCATGAACCCTATGAGTCGAGAAGTCCTGAGATGAGAAGTATCATTGAGTACTTGAGTTGTGTAGTTCATGCCCATAATTCCATATTAACCCTCCGAGTTGACCATTCTTGAGATGAATATTATCATTGACTCCTTGAGTTTGGGATTTGTTGAGTTCCAAGTATTGAGTTCTATGCGTGGTTAATTAAAACCTTGAATTGAGTCCTTCACGTCCATAATTCGGTATGAACCCAATTTTAAGAAGTCTCTTTACAAATTGTTTCACAACATGTTTTAAAGACATGAGCACTTGAATTTGAGAAAGATTAGAGTTGAGTTCATTTTTTTCAAAATGAATATATGGGAACTAAGTATTTTCAAGAGAAAATGTTGTCACATTTAAAAGAGGAGGAAACTGATATTTCCCAAAGATTTTGGAGTAGTTTGACTACTATCTCTTTTAAGAGAAAGATTTTTGAGTAATAATCTCAAAACACAGAAAAAGTTATGCTTTTAAAAACATACGAGCTAGTATATTTTGGGTGTAGTATTGAGCACCGATATGGGGGAGAGTTCATACAACTCACAACACCCATAAACTACGTGGCCAACGTGGTTAGAAAAGGGTGATACTTTTTAGATGATTTCTTAATGGTTTTTAGCATAGACTAGTAGATTTACTTAGTAGTAGGTTCTATGCCCCGGCAAAGTATAGGACAATTCTTGCTGGTTGGGCTACACGTTGTATTATCAAATAGGTCATAGTGATGAATGTCGGTTAAAGAATCTCCCACAGAGTTATATTGTTATTTTATATATACAAACTGAGTTATTATTGTATTCTTGAATACATTGAGTTGCTATATATTATTTTAAAAGCTTTTATATATTACATCTTTTATTGTTTCTTTATATTGAGTTGAGTATCTAGAGTTGTGTCTCTAGATTTGAGTATCCAGAGTTGAGTATCTTATTGTTGAGTTGATCCCAATTTCTCAGAGTTGAGTTGAACGATTTTTCACTTAGTTGAGTATCTTATTGTGGAGATGAGCCCTATTTCTCTGAGTTGAGTTGAACTATGTTTCAGAGAGTCGCGTCTCTTATTATTGAGTTGAACTATGTTTCATTAAGTTGAGTTGAGTTGAGAAGAGGTAAGTGTGTTTCTTTTCCATCAGTTCAAGATTATGTTTATGTTTTAGAATTCCCTTTACATGCTCGTACATGTCATGTACTGAGACATTTGGCCTGCATCGTTTCATGATGAAGATCTAGGTATTCAGGATCATTAATATGTGTTTTGTTGAAGTCATGGGATATTCCAGTCACCTTTTGTGAGATTCTTACATTTCAAAGGACTTCATCTTTATCTTATAGTTAGTAGTTATAAGATGTCGTGGGTGTTGTCGTGATATCCTTCTGTAATAGTAGAGGATTTATAGATAGACAAAGTTGAGTAGTTTTTAGTATGTATTTTCTTTGAGTTGTTTTTAAAAACTCTGAGTTTATCTATTGAGTATCTTTCAGATTATTTTAAAGATTGAGTATTTGAGTTATTGAATTTAATTCAGTTTTTAAGCTTGTATATGCTTGAGTGAGTCTTCCGCTTGTCGCCAACAATGATGAGGGTTCTCTTGGGGACCAACAATGATTCTCGAGGGTGGTCCACGTCCAGGGTGTAGGCTTAGGTCGTGACAAACTTGATATGTAAGCACATAGTTCAAGTGTCCTAGGTGTCCATGATGACATGTCAGTAAGGTCTTGTTTATGGCTGTGAGGGCCCCACTTCTATAATCGAGGGACTATAGACATTGAAGAAAAGTTTCCCATATCTCATACTCTTAATCATGCAATAGAGCTATGTCATAGAGATTTATTCTAACTCGGGCGTTCTTTATCCATTTGACTACCCCCCATACTAGAGGTGGTTGAAAAGCAAAGTCAGTCCTTTATCGATGAGCTACTCTTAGAAAAAATCTTGAGGAAGTCATTAGACTGCAGATGGGCTTAAGAGAAGCCTGTGAGTGAGTTAAGTATTGAGTTTTTGGAAATGCCTTCATATTCATATGAATCATGCGTTTGAGCTAAAAGCTAGTTGTATTCTTTTCTCTAAGTCTTGTTTCAGCTGAAATACTTATGATAAAGTATGTTTATAGCTTGGGTAGTATTTTCACCTTAAAAAAATAGTATGAATGATGAGATTATGAGCAGTAGTAGTACAGAGTGCTCCTTCAGTTCAGAGAATAGTATCTAGAGGTTCAGTAATCTAAGGAAAGGAGATAGTGATGGGGCATATAATGTTTTTGCAATCATGCACCCAGTCAGTTATAAGTGATGAGTTCATTATGAGTCAAATATGGAAAAACAATGTTGTAGAGAGTACTTGATAGAAGGAAGAGGAATATTTACTAGTCATGATGAGATAAAGTATACTTCAACCAAAGTAGAGTTGATGCCGATATGTCATCGTGTTAGAGGAGACTAAATATATCTATTGAATAAGAGAACATAGTATTCATGAAGTGATAGATCTAATTTACACTTATGCATATCTTGAGAGGGTCACGATGTTCATGAGGTTATAGAACTGATTGAGTAATGAGGTTTAGTAAGTGGGAAAATAGTACTTATGTTGTGAAAAGGGGATGTAGACTAGTTTAGAGATGATGGAATAGGTCCATAGCTTTCAAGTGTCAACTTTAGACCAAAGGGGGAGATGATAAGATGAGAAATCAAGTCAAGTATTCAGAATAATATAGTAATGAATTCAAGAGAGCATTGATATCCTTTCAGAAGTCCTTGTAGTAGTGTACTGATGTGAGACGAAGAAGGTTCATGTTCTTATCGTGATAATTATGGTGTGATAATTCCTTCTAAGATTATAAATGAGGAGGAAGAGGATGAGGTTTTACTATGAAGAATAGTTAAATAAGAGCCCTTAGTTGGTCTCGAGCAGTAATACGGGAAATTCTAGTTCGTATGGTAATGATGATGAGAGAATGAGAACATCTTAAGGGAGCTGGTTAGTAGGAGTCCATGGAGTTGTTCGAGTACTAAGCTTGAATGTGGTGATGTAAAACATTAGGTGGTTATTGATATGAGCCCAATGTTGATTAAATATGGTGGGAAAGAGTAATATTCCTGGGATGATATTCCCTCTCAAGGTATAGAACCCGATCCTAAGGATTTGGGTTAAGCTTGAATACATCAAGAACGTGCCATTAGACTCGGACCTTGGTAAGAGAAGTCATGTACCCTTGTTGGACCAATGAGTTGCAACCAATGAGGTTCCATTGTTCCAGATGAGGTAACTTCAGAGAGAGTGTGACTATGTTCATAACAACATCGTTCTTGATTTAGGTGCTATAGAAAGTCCCAACTCTTGGTACGATTCAGCCCAACCTATTTAGTAGGAAAGCTCATGAGTCAGTGGAGGTAGTGAGAGTAACCCCGTTCCATAGCGAGTCTAGGCGTCATTCGAGGATGAATTATCCCAAGGAGGAGATAATGTAACACCTCGAAATTTTTTTGAGCAAAGACTCGAACCATTCTTCGTTGTGAGTAAGATTTTACCGATAAATTTAAAATTTTCTTAAGTTTTAGGGTCGCTAGATGTAGCACCTTGAGTTCCAAAAGAACTATTGAGAATTCCTTCAAGTCATTCCTAGGTTCTTTTATGTTTTGGGTTAACTTCAAAGGACCATAACTTTTAGCACAAGATGAGTTAGGAGACCCATAAGATATCAAATGAAAGGTCTTGGAATCCTCTTTCCAATTCCACCGATTTTGTTAATTTTCGAGTTAGTATGAGGAAATATGCCCGTTTGAAGTCGGGCTGTCCAAATAAGGAAAGTTACCTGAAAATATAAGTGGTATTTTGGTGTTTTCCTTGCTCAATCGGATTTAAACATTTTTGGTGAGGTTTTAGGATTCTAAACTGATTGGAATCAGTTTTAGTTATTCCTAAAAAACACTTAGTGTTTTCAGAGGAGTTTTAAAGGCGGAAAAGAGAAGAAAAGGAAGAGAGTCCAAGATTTTTGCTATTTTTTGAGGTATTTCGCCAAGGATTTTATACTAACAGGTATGTAAGCTTCCATAGTTTAGGGTTTGTTCACGCAGATGCCAATCATGAGTTTATTTTATGAATTTCATCCATGAGACTGAGTATATTGATAATCTAGTTGAATTCTTGAAGTTTTGTGCTTCGTTTTTTATAATGAAGTTCTTGTTGAGTTCTTGAGGTAAGAGTTACGAATGAGTGTTATCCGTGGTGGGTTTTTCGTGTAGAATTCGCTGTAATTAGGTTGGGTTTAAGCAGCCAAAAGAGTTTGGAGGAAGTCATCCGAGTTTAGATGAGGTAGAGATGGAAAATTTTTTGAAGAAAAGTTGGTTGGATTAGTCTGGAACATGTTTGGGGCGGCATGCCCCTGCAGCGCCTGAGGGGTTGGCGCCCTGAACCTGCAGTGCCCCCCAGGCTAGCCCCAATTACATGAGGGCTAGCGCAATGCGCCACTGCTGCGCCAGGGATGTCTGGTCCTTTCTGCCTCTGTTTTTCGATCGGTATTCATCTTTCAGAACATAGTGATGAATGTCGGTTAAAGAATCTCCCACATAGTTATATTGTTATTTTATATACAAATTGAGTTATTATTGTATTCTTGAATACATTGAGTTACTATTTATTATTTTAAAAGCATTTGTATATTACATCTTTTATTGTTTCTTTATATTGAGTTGAGTATCTAGAGTTGAGTATCTAGATTTGAGTATCTAGAGTTGAGTATCTTATTGTTGAGTTGATCCCAATTTCTCAAAGTTGAGTTGAACGATTTTTCACATAGTTGAGTATCTTATTGTGGAGATGAGCCCTATTTCTCTAAGTTGAGTTGAACTATGTTTCACAGAGTCGCGTCTCTTATTATTGAGTTGAACTATGTTTCATTAAGTTGAGTTGAGTTAAGTTGAGAAGAGGTAAGTGTGTTTCTTTTCCATCTGTTCAAGATAATGTTTATATTTTAGAATTCCCTTTACATTCTCGTACATTTCATGTACTGAGACATTTGGCCTGCATCGTTTCATGATGAAAATCTAGGTATTCAGTATCATCAATATGTGTTTCGTTGAAGTCAACTTTTGTGAGCTTTCTTATATTTTGAACGACTTCATCTTTATCTTATAGTTAGTACTTATAAGATGTCGTGGGTGTTGTCGTGATATCATTCTGTAATAGTAGAGGATTTATAGATAGACAAAGTTGTGTAGTTTTTAGTATGTATCTTCTTTGAGTTGTTTTTAAAAACTCTGAGTTTATCTATTGAGTATCTTTCAGATTATTTTAAAGATTGAGTATTTGAGTTATTGAATTTAATTCAGTTTTTAAGCTTGTATATGCTTGAGTGAGTCTTTCGCTTGTCGCCAACAATGGTGAGGGTTCTCTTGGGGACCAACAATAATTCTCGAGGGTGGTCCACGTCCAGGGTGTAGGCTTAGGTCGTGAGAAACTTGATATGTAAGCACATAGTTCAAGTGTCCTAGGTGTCCATGATGACA
>JAJOOD010000457.1:0-64748 GCA_029582525.1 Solanum tacnaense
GAAGCACACCATCTCCCCTTGGGAGAAAGCCTTAACGGACTTTTTAAGCATCGTTTCCTTCAACTCAACAAAAATCAGATCAAGACTTTGCTCTACTTTCACATCGTACACAAAAGATGATTTTGAACAATTAGGAATAACAATACTACCCTCACTTTAATCCACCAACATAACACCTAGCCAAGTTGGTCTATGAACATCACAAATTAATTCTTTATTACCATCTTCAAAATGTGCTACATTATTCATAGATAACTGACTTTAGGCATTGGCCACAACATTGGCCTTGAACACTCATATGATAATCCTTCAAGAGTTCTAGCCATCCATATTGGCGGATATTTAGATCCTTTTACTTGAACACATATTGCAAGCTTTTGTGGTCGGTAAAGACAACAACATGGACACCAAACAAATAATGCCTTCAAATATTTAAAGCAAACACAACCACCACTAGTTCCAAATCATGGGTAGGATAGTTCTTTTCAAGAATCTTAAGTTAATTAGTGGTGAGTTGAATTGTTGAGCAGAATCAGTCACGTAAGGATCGTGATGAGTCCGAGATTTGGACTCATTTGGGGCTTTGTTTATATAGATTTAGCGTCCTCAAATGCTTAATTTGTGCCATAAATTGATGTTAAAGCCTTGATTTTCAGGTATATGAATTGAGGAGCATGCAAGGACACTAACAGGCAAAAAGGAACAAAACAAACTGAAGAAGTGAAGAAAGGCGAGCATGATGATCGCCAAGAGCACTTGGCGACCCGCCGAATGGATATTTTGACCACCTAAAGTTCCAATGTGATAGCCCTGAGGGAAGAAACCAATTCGACGACAGAAAAGGAGCAGTCGATGAATCGCTGAGCAGTTTCGCGATGCCAAGAGTGATCGCCCAAAGTTACAGGACTTGAGGATACATAAAGCCAATGCAAAAAGGCGATAGAAAGAGCAAAGGGCAGTTCACCGAACCACCCGGCTAACCCGACTTAACTAGCCTAATGGCCCTTCGTGGCTTCTTTTTGGTGACTATAAATTAGATTTTGAACAGTTAATTTGAAAGGCTGAATTAGTCTAGAATAGTTTTCTCTTGAGTTTTTGATAATTTCTTAGGAAACTTGAAAGCTTTTTGAGACTCAATTTGGAGATTTTGCAAGTGGGTTTCAAATTTTTTCAAATTGAAGCATTGTAAAGGCCTAATTACTCTTACCCAGTTGCTGGCTAATCGATTTGATAACTATTTTCACTCTTTTATGATGTTAGGCTAAAACCCCAATTCTTGAGGTGTGATCATGTGATTATGGGTTGAATTAGTTATGGGTATTGTTAATTACTAGTTTAAATGCTATATTGAAGTGGGTTTAATCATTAGCTGAGGTTTAATTTATGAATTGTAGTTGCAAATGCAATTCTTATTTTGTGTTCTTAACTTGCTCGAGAGAGAGAAGTTTTGGGGCTAAGGCTTGTGATTAATGGTTTGTAGGTACTGGGTTGATTTGGGTTCAGCTCGAGAGAGTGAATCCTAAACCCAATCCTACCCATCTTGCTCGAGAGAGAAGATGTATTAAGGTTATGGGTTGTTTCTAACTGTTATGCTTTTTTATATTGGAGAGAAATCACTTGAAGCGGAATAGTTGTTCGAGAGAAAGCTATTTCACTTATAGTCTAGCCTGCCCACTGATATTTAGTTATTTACTAGTAGTTTCAATTACCCATAGATCAAAATTTGCCTATAATCAATCACATCCCGAGAATTCCTCTCCTTATTGTTATCTCAAATTGTTTGTGACTACATTGTAGTTGATAGTTGAAAACCAAACCCCCCATCTGACATTTAATGTCACCCTTTTGATTTGTTTCATGTCTTTTTCGATAATTTCTATTCCTATATCTAGTTAGATCACATCCGTACTTCTTAATTGAATTTGAACACCTACCGCTCCCTATGGGATTCGACCCCAACTCATTTGTTGGGTTTTATATTGCTGAACGATCGTTTACACTTAGAATTGGATGAGGTGTGCTTGGAGCATTATTCATCAAAATGGAGTCGCTGCCGGAGAGTGGTGTTGTTTAGAATTCTTTTATTGAAGTTAAATTATTATCTTTGTAGTTATAGTTAAATCTACTTATTTTAGTTTTTGGTTTTGTGTGATTGTGTTAAACAGAGGAGGAGCTGAGCGTTAACAAAAGTAATGGTAGCCAAGTGGGCCACCAAGATGACATTGGGAACCTCAATGATGTCAATGACCCAAATGCCAATTACCCAAATCAACTGGGTGGTGTTGGTGCCATTCGTTTACCTCCGGCTGAAGGAAAAACCATTTTTCACATCACAAGCACAATGCTTCAGCTCCTACAATTGAAAGGATTGTTTAGGGGGCTGGCTCATGAGGATCCCCATGAGCATATCAGGAACTTCGTGGATGTTTGTGGACCGTTCTCACTTAAGAACATATCGCAAGAATATGTCCATCTCAGGTTGTTTCCATTCTCTTTGATGGGTGAAGCTATTAAATGGTTGGTTGAGTTACCAAGGGACTCTATCACCTCTTGGGAAGAGATGACTACAGCATTTCAAGTGCGATTCTTTCCCCATCGAAGATGATTACTCTAAGGGATGGCATCCAAGGTTTCAAATGCTTGGAAGGTGAGTTAATCCATGAGACATGGCTAAGATTTAAGAAGCTGGTGCTTCAATGCCCAACTCATGGACTTCCAGATAATAAGTTGCTACAACACTTTTATCAGAACCTCGATTCGATAAACAAAGGAGTGACTGATCAACCTTCTCTGGGTGGTATAATGCAATAGCCATATGCAATAGCATCCCAACTCCTTGATTGCATAACTAAGATCAACAGCGCATGGTACACTCGTGAAGACCAAGTCTCTCCTCTCACTTATAAAATGACAAAAGATCAAATCAAAAAGGATCAAGAGAGAGACCAAAACATGGCCAAAATGATGACCCAACTGGATATTTTGGCTAAAAGTGTCATGGGTGCTGGTGCAAGGAGTGTTAATGTTGTGGGTGTTGGTGAGTAAACTCTGATGAAGCAAACTTTGAAGCATTATACAATGAGGAAGTGAACTTCCTTGCTAATCAAGGAGGAGGTTATCGTGCAAACTACCCAAGACCGGGTGGAAATCAAGGATGGAATAGATATGAGAGCTGGAGAGACTGTGACAGAGAATGGCATGATCGTAACACCACTTGGAAAGAAAGAGAGGGGAAAAGGATAGGTATGTTCCTCCCATGAACGTCAAAATCCCAAGGAATCTAAAGGTGACCGGGCAGCAGATATGCTCTCACGCATTCTCAACAAAGTTGAAGGGTCCGACAAAGTGTTGAAAGAGATGAAAGAGGATGTCTCGACTCTCAATCAGATGATGACCTCTCATTCAGTCTCTATTAAGCAGCTGGAGACCCAAATGGGTCAAGTTTCTTCACATTTGAATCCAAGACAACAAGGAGGGTTGCCTAGGGACACAATGGCAAACCCCAAAAATGAAGCTTAATTTGGTATCCTCATCGTGCCACGATGTTAGCTAAGGTGCTTCTTGGGAGGCAACCCAAGTTTTTAATGCTTTGGTTTTTTATTTTGAATAACGAGTGTTGATGGTGCAGGTTGAATGGTGAAAAGTGTTGGAAAATGGGCAAGTTGGCAAGCTAAAAGTCCAGTCGACGACACGCCGATTAGGTCAGCGTGCCTGACTTGGACCGTCGTTGGACCCACCAAGCCTGAAGTGGAAGTCTATAAATCTCAGTGGGCTAATTGCTTAATCGGCGACTTGCCGAACAGGTCGACGAGCCCGCCTTTGTCCACTGTTTGAACCCCTAGATTTCTTGGAGGTCCTGTAAAACTCGACGAGGTAAAGTACCCATCGGTGCATCGCCGAGTAGGTCAGCTAGCACGACTTACTTCAACGATGGTGCTGCGAACTGGAATGTTTTAAAGGCCAAACACTTTTCAATTTCTCAATTTGGCTTACAGGTTGGTTTTTCGAACCTCGTACTTTAATTTTGTGATTAAACTCAAATGCAATAGGTAAATATATGTTTATATGTGTTGGGTAACTATTTTAATTGGGTTCTATGTGTCGGATTGCCTGTAATTTGTTTGAACTTGTGCCTAACTGCTTAATTCGTTGATTCCCCTTGATTTGTGCGTTAAAATTTGTCCTAAATTCTTGGGTTGCGGTAATTTTTTAATAGATCTAGTTGGGTGAAGTCTAAGTAACCTTGCCCAATGAAGTATTTTTCCCGATGATGGAGCGTTTGACGTCATTTTTAAGGGCAATAAATCATCAAATGGTCAATTTTGGCCAAATCAGGGGAAGTCTGAGTACCCCGAAGGAATGGGTCATATGGTTCTAGTGCTAATTGCATGGTGTGTGCATTTAATTTTGAATTCAGGGGTTGCGGGTTTCATTTTGGGAAATAGGGTTGAAAACTGGCACGTTGGGCCATTTGGCGAGCTGCGTCGAGCTCGCCGAATGATTCGATAGTTCATTGAAATCCCCCTCAAATCGCCTTTTATTTCAAAGTTTGGTTGATTTCATTCGGTAACTTTTGGCAGGCTGCCTGAGCTCACTGAGTTCCCCTCGAAAGGTTCCTTATATCGTCCTTTTTGTGCCCCTAACCCCTAAAATGTACTGTAATATTCAGCAGGCTACTCTAAGATCGCCGATTGGTGTCGGTGATTCGCCGAAGGGCCCTGAACATCCCAGACATGCCTTAATTTTGGAAATTTTTTGAGCTGGTCCTTTCTGCGAGCCCGATCTGGCTCTCCTAAGCGACTCGGCGACTCACCGATTGGTTCGGTGAGTCTTTCTGCAACTTGATTTCTGCCATTTGCTTGAATTATTTCTAACACTTTTTTATGTGTTCTGCAGATATGGCTAGAACCAATTTGAATTAGAGTTGTATGGCTCCCCGAAAACGGTCACGAGGGATTGTTATTAATGAGGAAGCAGTTGCTTCTAACACAACAGGCAATAAATTGCCTCCAAAGGGAGGCAAGGACAAGGGCAACGTGCCCATAGCTGAACACTGGAGCACAACTCAGGTAGTGAGAGGGAATCTTTCGATTCTTAGGGTTCATTTTTTAGCCTGAGGAATAGCATTTACTTCAGTCCCGGCAAGCAGAGCTGCGTTCAAAAGCTCATCATGATCCGTATAGGATCCAAGAGCCGACTCCTCCTGTATTTGATGCAGTGCCAGCTCTAGCACAAACAGTGGTTCCAGCACTACCAGTTCAGGGTCCTCCTCCCCGGTTACTCAATCGATTAAAAGATAAGGGATTAAGGAGCATCCTAGAAGAAAAGAGATTGTCCACGGATGGTGTAGTGGACAGATACCTAAATGTGTGGGACACTCTCCAATTCCACAGGTTCGAGGTCTTCACCAGGCCCCGTGGTCCATACATTTCTACATGTTTCCGAGAGTTTTATGTTGCTTATAGTGACTTGGTACTCAAGGGAAAGAAGAAGGTCAGTGCCTTCAGACCAGTAGAGTATGTGGTGGTCCGGGGGAGGACTCTGAGATGTGACAACAATGAGATAAACACCGTACTTGACAGGGCCATAGAAATTGTGCACGCATATCAAAGTATGATCACTTCACAGAATCTGGATAACATGAAAGGTTGGCTAACTCCCCTCATTTCTGACACCACCCCGAGATGGATTGAGGTTCACCTATTGAGAAAAAAGATCTGAACATAACAGCTCGGTACTGGTTTGGGTTCATTAGTAGCTCAGTCATGTCGTCACAGAACAAGTCCATTCTTCACCACCCAAAGGCGGCCTGTCTCAGATCTATTATTGCTAAGAAGCGGCTAAATCTGGGGTTGATTATCGAGCAAGAGATGGCCATGAGGGTCAAGAAGCCTTCCATTCCCAGTTCTCATTACAGAGTTGTGTCGTCGGGCTGGTGTTTTTCGTGATGAGAAGAGGACTTTGAGGTTACACCCATATCATCCACTGACATCCGGCGCATAGAAGCCGAGTATACACGAGATGAAGCTGAGAGGAGGAGAGTAGCTCCGGTGGATACATCCCCGGAGGTTAATATCGATTCATTACCTGTAGAGGCAGCCTTGCCTACTCCGACCTTCAGGCCTTCAGGTACATCTAGCTCCACTGCTTCTCAGACCCCGAGTTCTTCTACTGTTCCCCAACCCTCTAAAGTTGTTGTTGGTTCCACTGTTGTCAGGCCTTCGATCACTCAGGCCATGCTCCTCAAGATGGGGTACTTAGCCCATTCTACCGATGTACGGGCTTCCTGGCTCGAGGCCGAGGTGCCCTGGATGATTGAGAGAGATATCACTGTTGCGCTGACACCTCTCCAGGCTTCCATTGATGCTCTAACAGCGAGAGTAGTGATTTGTGAGAGAGGACAAGGTGTGACTACTGAGGTTACTGCTTTGAAAGCTGAGGCTTCTGAGCTTAGGAAGGATGTGGACCATCTGAAGTCCACAGACTTTACTTCGCTATTAGGGACAGTGGAGATCCTAGCTGATTCGAGTACTGAGATTCCAGCTTGTGCTGAGGTACCTCTGACTACCATCGGAGATGATATTAGGGAGGATGTTGTTTCTGCTGAGTCTGAGGCCGAGACCGATGAGAAGCAACTTAAGGAGCGAGATGCGGCTATTTATGAGGATTTGGCCGACCTAGAGAATGCCATGTTCGAGACAACCCGATAGGCCTCCTTGAGAGACACTACTATGGCAGTGCCCAGTGGAGCCATAGTTGATGCTACACTGGACACTGATACCCATCCTCAGAGTATTACCCCGGGCATTGATGCCCCGACAGACAGAGTGACTGAGTAGACAGGATGATGTTTACCTCCCTCTCTATTATTTTTATTGACTATTTTTGTTTTAGTTGCATTTGAGGACAACTGCTTGTTTTTGTTGGGTGGAGTGAGGTATTTCCATACCTACCTCTTGTGATTCTATTTTGTTTGTGAATATTGGGTTTTGATCTATATGTATTTTGATCTTGATATTGTGGATATTTTAGCTTATGGCCTTTGTTGAATGAAAATGGTTTTGAGCCTAATTTTATAATTTGCCACCTCTTTTGTGTGTGATTGTGGTTGTTCTTGTGCGAATTTGAGTGTCGGTTATGATCAATACCGATGACTTGAATAGTGCTCTTAATTGAACAAAATGAATGTGCGGCTACGATGAGGCCAATGAAGTTACATAGACAATGTGTGAACTTTTAGCATCTCATTGTGACTAGCTGGTTATCGAATGAGTCTCTTGTGATGAAAATTGCACACTAGCTAAAAAGTGTGTAGGCTTGTTTGATATTGGTGTCAATGCCTTGTGTGATGAGATTACTTTGAACATTGTGTGTGATGACACCTAGAATTTGCCCCGTTGGTCCGGTTGACTAAGTGATGCAAGCACTTGAAATGCTCTTAGGCAAAAAAATTGAAGAGTGAAACAATTTGACAATATACCTCTTTTGTGGCCAACCTTATGAGATGTGTGAACCTTGCTTGAACCCTCTTTAGCCTTATCTTTTTCTTGGAAGAAAGTTGAACAATTGCAATTCCTTTTTACCCAATTACCTGTAACTTTCATGAAGTGTGGTTTGTTTGAATAGCTAACTTAGGCCAAAAGCTTAAGTTGGGGTGTGGTGAAAAGAGAAGGAAAATCAGGAAGTGTGAGAAATCCCCATTTGAGTAATGGTTTTTAAAAAGATGGAACCCTTCCATGTAAAAATAAAGAAAAGAGAAAAGAAGCAAAGAAAAAGAATGAAAAAGTTGTGAAATAAAGTAGTGGAAGTTGCAAAAGAAATGGGGGATCCGGTAGTTCATGTGAAGTTGAATAATGGGGTGGTGGATTATGAGCATGATTTAAATGTTAAAGAAAAGGAGAAAAAGTGATGTTCAGACCACACTTCATTAAGGTAGAAGCCACTAAGCCTAAATGATCATACCTTGACACTCGGCCCGGTTACAAGTCGTGAAAAGACCTTTGTGATCTTGAGTGAGATGAAACGAATGTTGATTGGAAAATAAAAGAAAATTTATAGGTGAAGTCATGCATGTGTTCATCTTTGTGAGTGTGAGAGTTGTATGTGATTCCGAAACTTTAAATTGTTGACAAATTGTGTGCGACTATGGAATCATCTTTGTTGTGAGGGCATTTGAGTACCTTTGTTGAGCTTGAACTTGCATTTGAAGCAAGTTTGTGAACTTGAGTGACTTTGATAATGGTGAGTCACAATTTGAATCTTTGAGTGCACAATTGATCATTGCATGAGTAAGTTGAACCTTGTTGTGTGCATTCATGTTGAGTCTTATGTAGCACTATTTGAGACATCCATTTTGAACTGCTGATTTTGAGTTTTACTTGAGGACAAGCAAAAGTTTAAATTGGGAGTGTTGATGAGTCCAAGATTTGGACTCATTTTGGGCTTTGTTTATATAGATTTAGTGTCCTCCAATACTTAATTTGTGCCATAAACTGATGTTAAATCCTTGATTTTCAGGTATATGAATTGAGGAGCAAGCAAGGACACTAAGAGGCAAAAAGGAACAAAACAAACTGAAGAAGTGAAGAAAAGCGAGCCTGATGATCGCCAAGAGCACTTGGCGACCCACCGAGTGGAATTTTGACTGCCTAAAGTTCCAGTGTGCCAGCCCTGAGGGAAGAAACCAAATTGGCAACAGAAAAGGAGTAGTCGGCGAATCGCCCAGCAGTTTCGTGATGCCAAGAGTGATCGCCCAAAGTTACAGGACTTAAGGATGCTGAAAGCCACCGCAAAAAGGCGATAGATAAAGCAGAGGGAGATTCGCCGAACCACTTAGCGAATCCGACTTACCTCGCCTAATGGCCCTTCGTGCCTTCTTTTTGGTGACTATAAATTAGATTTTGAATAGTTAATTTGAAAGGCTGTATTAGTGTAGAACAATTTTCTCTTGAGTTTTTGATAATTTCTTAGGAGACTTGAAGGCTTTTTGAGACTCAATTTGGAGATTTTGCAAGTGGGTTTCAAATTTTCTTCAAATTGAAGCATTGTAAAGGCGTAATTACTCTTACCCAGTTGATGGCTAATCGATTTGATAACTATTTTCACTCTTTTATATGTTTCGCTAAAACCTCAATTCTTGGGGTGTGATCAAGTGATTATGGGTTGAATTAGTTTATGGGTATTGTTAATTACTAGTTTAAATGCTATATTGAAGTGGGTATAATCATTAGCTGAGGTTTAATTTATGAATTGTAGTTGCAAATGCAGTTCTAATTTTATGTTCTTAACTTGCTCAAGAGAGAAGTTATGGGCCTAAGGCTTGTGATTAATGTTCTGTAGGTATTGGGTTCAGCTCGAGAGAGTGAATCCTAAACCCAATCCTACCCATCTTACTTGAGAGAGAGAAGATGTATTAAGGTTGTGGGCTGTTTTTAATTGTTATGCTTGTTGATGTTCGAGAGAAATCACTTGAAGGGGAATAGTTGTTCGAGAGAAATCTATTTCACTTATAGCCTAGCCTACCCTCTGATATTAAGCTATTTACTAGTAGTTTCAATTTCCCATATATCGAAATTTGCCAATAATCGATCACATCCCGAGAATTCCTCACCTTATTGTTATCTCAAATTGTTTGTGACTGCATTGTAGTTGATAATTGCAAACCAAACCCCCCATCTGACATTTAAAGTCACCCCTTTGATTTATTTCATGTCTTTTTCGATAATTTCTATTCTTATATCTAGTTAGATCACATTCGTACTTTTTAATTAAATTTGAACATGTACCGCTCCTTGTGGGATTCGACCCCAACTCATTTGTTGGGTTTTATATTGCTTAACGATCGTTTACACCTAGAATTGGATGAGGTGTGCTTGAAGCGTTATTCATCAGATCGAAGCAAGAAGAAGAAGAAGGTAGCGCTTTAATGGTCGGCCATGGCAAGATGTTGAAGAAACTTCTGGATTTATGTGCTCAAATGTTAATTTCACTTTCTTTTTCTTCTTTTGTTTAGATTGTTTCTATTGTTTTGTTTTATGTTTTTCCTGCTGACTCTTTGTTTTCTTTCTAGCTGGGTCGTGTTTGGACCTGCTATCCTGCATTTATTTTGAATTTTAATATAATAGGTCATATGGCCATTTGAGTTAAAAAAAAGTGTTGAAGCATAAGCAATAACTTTCTCATTTTGCACAAGAACACATCCTAGTCCAATCCTTGAAGCATCACAATACACAACGAACCCATCAAAGACATCCGGTAAAGTCAACACCAGAGCGGAGGTAAGCCTATATTTCAACTCTTTAAAACTCTTTTCACACACTTCCGACCATAAGAACTTTACTTTCTTTTGGGTCAATACGAAATCATCAATTCTCTGAAGAGGATACTTATTCTTAATGCTAACATTATTCAATTGTTGGTAGTCACTACATATCCGAAGTGAACCATTTTTCTTTCGAACAAACAAAAATACAGCACCCCGTGCAGAGATACTCGGTCAGATGAAACAAATCTTTCAATTGCTCTTTTAATTTCTTAAGTTCTGCAGGAGCCATATGGTAAGAAGGAATAGAGATAGGTTTTGTATCTGGAGAAGATAAATACCAAAATCTATTTCCCTTTTAGGAGGAACACTGAGTAGATCATCGGGAAACACTTTTGAAAACTCATTTACAATGGGGACTAACTCAAGAATAGGGGTTTCGGAATTTTTATCCCTAACCCGAACATGATGGTATATGCAACCCTTAGAAATTATCTTTCTATATTTAAGACAAGAGCCAAACTGACCCTTAGGCATAGAATTTCCCTTTTTCCACTCTAGGATGGAATCATTTAGAAACTGAAACTTAACCACTTGTGTTCTACATTCAATAAAAGTATAACAAGAATGGAGCAAATCTATACCAAGAATAACATCAAAATCCAACATATCAAGATCTATAAGATCAACATGAGTGACTCTATGGTATAACGATACAGGAAAATTTCTATAGACTCTTAGCCACATAGATTCACCAATAGGAGTAGAGACAGAAAAATGGTCTAACAACACATTCGGAGCAACATCAAACCTCACAGCCACATATGGCATCACAAAAGACAAAGTAGCATCGGGATCAAGCAAAGCATAAACATCAAGATGAAAGAGTTTCAACATATTGGTAACCACATCGGGAGAACCCTATTGATCATGACAAGTTTAAAGTGCATAAAATTTGCTTTGTATTGGAGCACTTAAACCCCAACCATTAGCCGTAGCTTGCCTACCATCTCTCTCCTTAGTAGCAAGGGACAGACAATCTCTTATCTAGTGACCACTCTTACCATAACCAAAGCAACCATCCGTACTTGATAAGCATTTACCATCATGCTTCCTTCCACACCTAGCACAAGTAGACCAAGAAAATCAATAAAAGCAACTTTCAACTTCTCTCAATCAACACCCGCATAAACCACCCTCTCTTTCTTTCATTGGTCAAACCAAACTTGAGCAACACCCATAAGTTGATAAGCGGCCAATTCCACCTTTTCCACCAACATCACTCCCATGATCATCAAAACCTTATGCACTTCATCAATGAACTCTTGAGGATCTTCCTCAACCTTGGAGACATAAAACTCTAGGGGATTCATTCTAGTGAAGTCCCTCAATTTAGATGTCGTCGTACCCACATTTGGGTTTACGAGGACCACAACCTTTCTATTAGATTAAGCCGACATAGTTTGAGCCAACACTTGAAAAGCGGCTCAAAACTCTGCATTAGTCACTTATTTAGCCAAAGGATCGGCTTGAACTTGAGGAGCTTCTTATTCCACATTCTCACCCGCATTCCTTCTAACATATTCTCTTCGAGGGGCTATATCCTAAAAAGCATTACACAAGGATTAGGAGAGATACATATAGAGTTAAACTCTGTTACATGACTTTAGAATGATGAAAGAATTGGAATTTCCTAAACAACTTCTAGCCTTCTATTTATAAGTGTGGCACATTTCGAGCTCATGAACAAGACCCTACTTGATGTGGCTTGTGAGACATCCTAGGACCTTTCTAAGCCTTGTGATCTAAATACCAATTTTGTCAAGACTCAAAGTATACCCTAGGTGTAATATGGCATGTAGAACCCCGAAAGGCCCTACAAAACCCACTTAGCATACATCATACAAGATAATAGAAATAAAGATTTCAAAGAAACAGTAGTATACCATAAAAGAGTTTGACAAAGCGACATTCTAACATAGTCTCAACAAGACATCTACTACATTAAAAGGAAGTGGTTGTGTCACGATCCGAGCCTATGCCTAGGAAGTGACACGGCGTACAAGACTCCAAAAAGTCTCATACAAGCCTCATAGCATGTCATCACATAAGATAGTAGAAATAGTACGGAATTTAAAACTTTTCTTAATCCATACAATCAAAAACTTCATTTAAAATAGCGGAAGTCTACTAGTCTCATATGGCCATCTAATAACAATCTTTGAATCAAAAGTAGGGTCATGGCCCTTTACAATAGAAAGTCTAAAAGAGACGATTACAATGAAAGACATGAAACATCAGGAGTAATTGTCCTCGAATCCATGAGGACATACCACTAGCCTTTGAAGAACTCAATCCAATCTTCAACTAGAGAGAATTAACTCAAATGTCGGAACCTACACTTTGTAGAAAAATAGAAGAAATATGGGCTAGCACATTTAATGTACTAAGTATGATAGCCATGCAAAAATGCTTTACAACTGACATTTGGTTTGAATCCATGCATCATGCCAATTTTTCAGAAAACTTCATGAACATAAGCATAAGAGTCATAAGATACAAGTATAATCAACATACAAGCCATTTCATCCCGTTAGAACATAATCAACATATAAGCCATTTCATCACATTAAGCTTTCAGCTTAAGTAACCCTAAGTTATACTTTGTGCAATATATGAATAGCGTCCCATACCACCATCCACACTAAGTACCACATTAAGGCCACCAAAAGTGAACTTACCATTCTTCCTTTTGACCTTTTAGACAATACTCATACATAAGGAACATAAACATTCCATAAGTCATGACAAGGAATTAACTCATAATACAATCCAAGTAAAGCATGCATCATCTCATTAAGCATATAAGTCAACATTCTTCATTAGCTTCATTAAGAGCACTTTCATTCATTAGTCATTAAGACCTTAGAGAACTCACTATAGCCCTCTCAAAACCTACTCGTGCAATGCATGAATGGCATCACATACTACCACCCACACTTCATAGAACCTCTAGAGTAACCATAGTGCACATCTCACATGATGGGAATAAGCGTTAACCGACATAGACCATGTGAGCTTAACATGGAATTCGGTGTCATAAACCCACACTGTAAAGAGTTGGTCTACTTGCCTAAGTTAGGACCGGTAACATTTTAGCTTAGGTGGATCCACTAACTAATATACTATGTGGTCACATAGT
The DNA here is from genome assembly GCA_029582525.1 of Solanum tacnaense. Classification (NCBI taxonomy): domain Eukaryota; kingdom Viridiplantae; phylum Streptophyta; class Magnoliopsida; order Solanales; family Solanaceae; genus Solanum; species Solanum tacnaense. Next base: position 13,464 of record JAJOOD010000457.1, read on the forward strand.
TATGGGATAGGAAGATGTTCATTGGAACTCTAACCTAACATTGGGAGAGTTTCCATCTTACCATATCCACTCGGTGCTTAGCCTCCATTCTGATAAAGCATTTCATTCACATTATATTATTGTACTTGAGAGGAATGCCATTGGCCTATCGACCCAAGTACACCATTACACATGAAAGGAATGACATAAGCCTATCGATTCATGGTACATTATCAGGATAGCTCTAGAATCCTCATGAAAGGAATGACATAAGCCTATCGATTCATGGTTCATAATTACATTATTGTACACATGAAAGGAATTCCATAAGCCTATCGATTCATGGTACATTGACTCGGGAATGCCATAGGCCTATCGATTCAAGAGTCGTCATTACATTAGTTCATTGGCTCATTATGAAAGGAATGCCATTGGCCTATCGATTCATATTCATTAAGTCAATACACATTCATTAAACATTTATGAAAGGGATGCCATAAGCCTATCGTTTCATATTCATTAAGTCAATGCACATTCATTACACATGAAGATGATGTCTAAGCCTACCAATTCAAGGTACTTCAATCAATATCACATTCATTAATACAAGAAAATGATGCCTTAAGCCTACCAATTCAAGATACATCAATCCATATTACTTTCATTTATACAAGAAGAGGATGCCTAAGCCTGCCAATTCAAGATACAACATTACATCATAAAGATTGTTAGTAGATACCCCGCCTCAACTCATGGATGACTATCCATCCCAAACCCAACATTCATTCATTGGAATGCTCATAGATTCAAAGAGGAGAATAGCCTTTCACCTAAGAATCTCCTTATTGTGAGAAAGTCCTTTCACAACAAGTCATTATCATTCATTAGAGTACAATTGAGAATAGCCTTTCAATCAACCCATCATCATTAGAATAATCATAGTAACTTCATTAATTAGTCATTCATGAGTATGTGTATGCGAGAATAACCTTTCACATAGATCCTCATCATTCATAAGGGTTAATTGAGAATATACATTCAATCACCATACAATTACATTCTAAACATGATCATAATACATTCATCGAGATCACACACATATACTTCACATCATAGTCATACATAATCCTTCATGAAATTGCCCCTTAGGGCTATGAACCAACATCAACCCATAAATCCAATATACTACAATAGATAATGAAATTGACATGATTCAATCACTTAATTCAATATAAACATAAACAATTCAACATACTTGCATCATCAACCAATTCCCAATTTCAATTCACAACTTAAGAATTTGGGGAAAAACATGGGTTCTAGAAAGAAATCATCTTAATTCATCTTTAAAACCACAATTCATTCATAATTCAATGCAATAATGCCTTTGAAAATCGTTTGGAATCAAACCCATGCCAAGATTGAAAACTAGGGTTTTTGAGGAAACATTGGGGATTTGAAATCAACTTTGAAATTGGCTCCTTGAAAGAAACTAAGTCAACAATGAAGACTACCATACCTTTTATGGAAGAATCCCACGAAAATCCCTTCAAAAACTTGAAGTCTTGACCTTGGAAGCTTCAAGTTTTCACCTCCAATGGAGGTTTCTAGTGAGAGAACTTTTGAGAAGAAAGGTTTCTAACTTTTGGGATGTTTTGAAATAAGGAGTAAATGACTTGTTTTAAGACTTAAAACTCTATATACTAGTGATATAAAACAATTAAAAACAACCCCCTACATTAATTAATTAAAATGAAATTACCTAAAACACCCTCAACTTGGCAGCCCGTCAGGGACCCCGCCCAACTCAATGGGTCGTGAGGGGCTCCACGGCACGTGGTGGTGCCCGTGGTCCCTTGACCAGTATGCCTTCCCACCATGCCAACCCCTCAAGGGCCTAAGGGAAGACCACGAGACCTCCCAGGATCCGTGGTCAAGACCACAAGTCGTGGTCTTAAGGCGGTGGCTTGGCCAAGTTGCCTTGCCTCCCCTTGAGCCCAAGTGATCTTCACGACCACTTGTACGGACCGTCTAGGGCACCACGGCTTGTGGTGGTGCCCATGGTCTTTGGGGCAATAGCTCCCTCAACATCTTCCCACTCCCATTAAGCTAAGGCAACCCCACGAGACTTCCCATGGCCCGTGGTCATGACCACGAGCCGTGAAGTGGCTCGTGAAGGGGTGCCTTGGCTTGGCACCAAACTAGGGCACACTGCCTAGCCAACCACGGGTGGCACCACGACTCTTGGTGGCTACCAAGGGTTGTGAAAACCCTCATGGTCTTGGTAGGCGGTAGCTAAGCCTAGTTTTAGGCAGCCTTGGTCCCCAAACCATGGCCTACACCCAAAACCCTTATCCCTTGCCCTTAACTCTTGACGTTAACCCCCACGTTTAGGCTCTAGTTTAACCTATTATTTTCCGAGTCGTTACATTATCCCCCCTTATGAACATTCGTCCTCGAATGACACTTTAAGGGACAACGACTCAAGACTAGCAGCCCATCATGCATGCAACATTATAAACAATGCACAAACTCATAGGAGGAAACATCAACTCCACATCAATAAGCTCAATGCAACACAAGGAAGTAGGAACTACATCTACAAACTCATTAGGCACCAAAACATCAACATTTCTCATTTCATTGGAGGAATTTCCTTCTCCAACTCACATCATGTTCATTACAACATCATAAGGCAATTTCTTCATAAAAGCACATTTAGGGATGTTCAACAATTAACCTCATGAAGCATATAGACAACTCATACTAGATGCACATCAACATCAGGAACATAATTCATATAAACTCATTTTCTCATTCAAACATAACCTCATTAAGAACATGCATAACATAAGGAGACTATGGAAACACATATTCACACATGACTCCAAAACATGAAACAAGTTACAAGGAACTCTTGGCCTCAAGGTTGAATAAGAATAGAAGGAAAGAGAAAAGGATTTCACAACTCTCAACAACCTTACTATTCAACATACTATCCCCCACTTAGGAGTAAACCCAACTAAGGTTAATCATGAAAACAACGTAGGAACCTCAATATAACATTCACAACCATAAGGAACTATCATTTACCGGTACCTTCATCCGGATTAGCTCCTTTGTCCTTGTTAGCTTGAAGCACATAAAAATGATTTTTCTTTGGAGCATTAGGATCTGAACCATCAAGAGAAGCTTGCTTTTCATCCCTTCCTTTTGCCGAGAGTGTTGGGCAATCTCTCATCTTATGACCCTTCTTTCGACACCCAAAGCAACCATCTGTGCCGGCAAGACACTTACCCAAATGTTGCTTCCCACACTTGGCACATTTAAGCCTCTCAAAAGAAGAACCATTTCCATTCCCTCCTTGAGATTTAGGGTTAGACAGCCTATCATTGTTAACCATTGAGGAATGTTGAATGGAGAACCTCTTCTTGGACCTTGGTTGACTTTGTTCATCGGACCTAGGCCTCTTCATATCTCTACTCTTCCTCTCAAGTTTGGACTCCTCAATAGATTGAGCATACACAATGAGTCTAGAAATGTCCATGTCATCATAAAGCATTGTCGCACGGCATTCTTCCTTAACTAGGTCAGATACACCGATCACAAATCAACTCATCTCATCCCTAGGGTTGGACACCAAAGATGGAGCATACTTAGACAATAGGGTAAATTTCAAGGAATACTCCTCCACACTCATGCTACCTTGCCTAAGGTTGATAAATTCCTCCACCCTAACCTCCCTTTTCTCATGGGGAAAGTACCTACCAAGGAAAGCTTTCTTAAACTCCTCCCATTCTATAGGACCTACTTCTATAGGCCTATTGCTTTTCCATTGAGTGAACCAAACTTGGGCAACATCCTTCAATTGGTAGAAGGAAAGTTTCGCTTTTTCTCTAGAAGTCACCCCCATAGCATTAGCTATCTTATACACCTCATCCAAAAACTCTTGGGGATCCTCTCCCACCTTGGAACCAAGAAATATCGGAGGGTTCATCCTCACAAAGTCTCTCAACCTAGAGGCCATAGTACTCTCAATAGCATTCACTCTAGTCCCCACATCCCGATTAACTTGGGCTGTCATAGCTTGGGCTAAGGTTAGAAAAGGCGACCTAATCTCTTCATTAGTCATGGCCGGAGCATCAACTGGAACTTGGTTGTCTTGAGGAACTTGGTCACCTTGAGGACCTTGAGGATCTTGGGGAGGAACTCCCTCATTCACATTCTCCTCTTCCACTCTCCTTGCAGGCGTCCTTCTTATATTCATATCCTATAAACACAAAAGAAGGATTGGGAAAAGGACACTTAAAGAGCTAAGCTCTAAGGCACGACTTCAAGAATAATGAAAGAAGTGAAACTTCCTAATATCCTATAACCTCTCACTCATAGATGTGTCGTGACTCACACCGATGAACAAGACTCTAATAGACGTGGCTTGTGAGACATCAATCCTAAAAACCATTCCCAAAACCTTATGCTCTGATACCATATTTGTCACGATCCGAGCTTATACCCCGGAAGTGACACAGTGTACTTGACCCCGAAGGGTCTCGTACAAGCCTCATAGCATTCATAACATTTTATATAAGGAAAATGGTATGGACTTAAAACTTTATTCAAAACCATAAAATCAAAAACAAGTGAAAGTCTATCGTCTCACATGGCCATCTAAACAACATACTTGAAAAAAAATAGGGTCACGGCCCTTTACAATCGAAGTCTTAACAATTGTCTATTACATGAAAGAAAAGAAACATCAACTACTTGTCCTCGATCTATGAGGACATACCACTTAGTCTTGGGGAACTCAAATCCAAGCTTCGCTAGAGGAAACCACTCAAATATCGGAACCTACACTTGTAGTAAACATGAAGAAATATGGGTTATCACAATTAAGTACTAAGTATGATAGCCATGCAAAAACATGCTTAAAATGGACATTTTGTTTGAAAGTCATAATATATGCCATTTTGAGAAAACTTCATGAACATAAGCATAAGAGGCATAATATTCAACCATAACCAACATACAAGTCATTTAACCACATTAGAACATAATCATCATACAAACCATTGCCTTCACATTAAACCTTCACCGCAAGTATCCCTCAAGTTATACTTTGTGCAATGTATGGATAGCGTCTCATACCACCATCCACACTAAAGTACCACCTTAAGGTCATCAAAAGTGAACTTACCATTCAACCTTTCCATCCTTACACAATACTCATACATAAGAGACATAAACATTACATAAGTCATATCAACACATAAAGACCATCCCCTAGAGCAACTCTAAGTCATACTTGTGCAATGTATAAGTAGCATCCCATATTACTACTCACACTAAGTACTCCTTGAAGCCACCATAGACAAGGCACATTCATATTCATTAAGTCATGACAAGGAAGTAACTCATAATACGATCCAAGTATAGCATACATCATTACATTAAATACATAAGTCAACATTCCCCATTAGCTTCATTAAGAACACCTTCATTCATTAGACATTAAGCCAACATTCTCATTATCATCATCATAAGAGCACATTCATTTATTTAACATTATAAAGGAACACACCATGACTACTCTCAAAGTCTACTTGTGCAATGCATAGATGGTATCCCACACTACCACCCATACTAAGTAGTACATTCTTGAGAAGCCATGGTTCATTAACATTCTTTGTGGGGGTAAGCCTTAACCCACATAGACTATGTGAGCAATTCATGAAATCTCGGTGTCACCCTCACCAGATAAGGGATTCCTACTTGCCTAAGGTAGGACCATTATTTTTAGCTTAGGTGGATTCACTATCTAGACCTATGTGGGCACATAGTTATGGGATAGGGAGATTGCTACTAGATACCCCGCCTCAACTCACGGATGACCATCCATCTCAAGGGGTTGCTACTAGATACTCCGCCTCAACTCACGGATGAGTATCCACCCCAATTCATATCCAATTGGTGCTTAGCATTATTCCCCACATAGTACTTAACATTCATTATAGTCATTCATTATGGGATAAGAGATTATTACTAGATACCCCACATCAACTCATGGATGAGTATCCATCCCAAACACAACATTCATTCATTGGAAAGCTCCTAGATTAAAATATGAGAATAGCCTTTCACCTAAGAATCCCCTTATTGTGAGAAATTCCTTTCACAACAAGTCATTATCATTCATTAGAGTACAATTGAGAATAGCCTTTCAATCAACCCATCATCATTAACATATTCATAGAAACTTCATTCATTAGTCATCCATGAGTGTGTGTATGTGAGAATAATCTTTCACATAGATCCTAATCATTCATAAGGGTTAATTGATAATATACATTCAATCACCACATAATTACATTCTAAACATAATCATAACACATTTATTGAGATCCCATATATACTTCACATCATAGTCATACATAATCCTTCATGAAATTGCCCCTTAGGGCTATGAACCAACATCAACCCATAAATCCAATATACTACAATAGATAATGAAATTGACATGATTCAATCATTTAATTTAATATAAACATAAACAATTCAACATACTTGCATAATCAACCAATTCCCAATCTCAATTCACAACTTAAGAATTTGGGGGAAAACATGGGTTCTAGGAAGAAATCATATTAATTCATCTTTAAATCCACAATTCATTCATAATTCAATGCAATAATGCCTTTGAAACTCGTTTGGAATCGAACCCATGCCAAGATTGAAAACTAGGGTTTTTTGGGAAACATTGGGGATTTGAAATCAACTTTGAAATTGGATCCTTGAAAGAAACTAAGTCAATGATGAAGACTACCATACCTTATATGGAAGAATCCCATGAAAATCCCTTGAAAAACATAAAGTCTTGACCTTGGAAGCTTGAAGTCTTCACCTCCAATGGAGGTTTCTAGAGAGAGAACTTTTGAGAAGAAAGGTTTCTAACTTTTGGGGTGTTTTGAAATAAGGAGTAAATGACTTGTTTTAGGACTTAAAACTATATATACTAGTGATACAAAACAATTAAAAACAACCCCATACATTAATTAATTAAATGAAATTACCTAAAACACCCTCAACTTGGGCAGCCCGTTAGGGACTACGCCCAACTCAACGGGTCGTGAGGGGAACCATGACTCGTGATGGTACCTGTGGTCCCTTGACCAGTGTGCCTTCCCACCATGCCAACCCCTCAAGGGCTTAAATGAAGACCATGAGACCTCCCACAATCCGCGGTCAAGACCACGAGTCGTGGTGATGGTGGTGGTCTTGAGGCAGTGGCTTGGCCAAGTTGCCTTGCCTCCCCTTGAGCCCAAGTGATCTTCACGACCACTTGTACGGACCGTCTAGGGAACCACGGCTCGTGGTGGTTCCCATGGTCTTTGGGGCAGTAGCTCCCTCAACATCTTCCCACTCCCATTAAGCTAAGGCAACCCCACAAGCCTTCCCATGGCCCGTGGTCATACCCATGAGCCATGAAGTGGCTCATGAAGGGGTGCCTTGGCTTGGCACCAAACTAGGGCACACTGCCTAGCCAACCACGGGTGGCACCACGATTCATGGTGGCCACCATGGGTCGTGAAGACCCTCGTGGTCTTGGTAGGCAGTAGCTAAGCCTAGTTTTAGGCAGCCTTGGTCCCCAAACCATGGCCTACATCCAAAACCCTTATCCCTTTCCCTTAACTCTTGATGATAACCCCCACGTTTAGGCTCTAGCTTAACCTATCAGTTTTCGAGTCGTTACATATAATTCATAAGATTCATCATGTGTTCATAGTCTAAAATCATAGATCATACATGGGTTCATGAGAATTCAACTAAAAATTATGTAATTGATTCAATTCATTCATTAAAAGATAGAAAACAATCAGTTGAATCATAATGGAAAAGAACCATGAAGATTGAATAAACCCTAACTTTGAATTTAGAATCTAACTTTGTAATATTGGAAGATCTTGGGAACTCTATGGAGGAAAGGACTCCATTAGTGAATACTAACATACATTAGTGATCAAGGCCTAATAGCTATGGTGAATTGAAGATCTTGAAGTAAAACTAGAGAGGATTTTGGGGATGAACTTGGAGGGAAATATAGGATTTAAGGGAATGATTTAGAATGGGTAGTTTTAGGACATAAATCACTTATATAGGACTTATAACAGGGGTTAAAACGGCATAGCTTAGGTATAAAAATACATAGGGAAAGACTAAAATAGCCCTGATTTAAAAAGTTGATGGGTGAACTATATAGAAGCCTTAACGAACCATTTAGAGCTTCATGTAGTGAAAGGAGTCGTACAGATGTCCAACTTTAGGGTTGCCTAAGGCCAACCCACTACCCCTAGATGGCAGTGGACCCCTAAATGGACCATTTAGCCAACCATGGAGGGTTCTTGGTTTATTTTAAGCCCATAGACCTGCCTATTCAACCCATTGTACCTTTCCCAAATTTCAAGGTGTTACAATGGTGAATTCTCATGGTTTAGAGACAGATCACTTATGCTTTTTGTATTATCATTTCAGACTCCATTTCAGTTTTTCATATGTTCGGGTGAGCTTTGGTTTTGTCCTTGCAACTTACTTATGTAGTAAAGGCTTCTTCAGACATTAGTAATTCGTCTTATGAGCCTTTTTTCAGATTTTTTCTTGTGTGTTGAGATAACCAATTAAGACTTTGATTCCTCTCATCTATTTATTCAGTTATCTATGTTATCTTACTGTCATGTTACGCCATATGGTTCTATTAGAGTCTCTAAGAATTCTAGATACCATGTTATGTCTAGGGGTAGTTATGGGTCGTGAAAAACTTGGTGTTCAAAGACTCAGGTTCAAGTGTCTTAGGGTGTCTAATATGCCGCATTGATAAAATCATAGTGTGAAGCACGACACATTTATGAATAGGAGGCTATGAGACATTTAAGAAACTTCACTTCTTTCATAACTCTAAAGTTCTGTGATAGAGTTGAACTCGATCAGGTTTCCTTCACACTCATGTTCTATGTGTTTCAGTATGATGCCTCCACGAAAAGCTCCTATGAGAAGTAAGTTGAATGTGGAGCAAGAAGCACTACAAGCTCTAATTGATCCCTTGGTTGAGCAAGTCACTCATATGGAATTTAGGGCAACTTTTTAAGTGTTAGCCCAATTCATAACTGCTTAAGCTAACCATCTGGTTGTAGCTCCCGTGAACCCAAATATAGGTACAACAGAAACTAGAGTTCAAGACTTCACAAGGATGAATCCTCCAAAATTATTAAGATGAATCAAAAGATTATTGAGATCATAGGTATCACTCCGGTTGAGAGTGGGAATTTGGGTGATTATTAATTGAATGGAGTTGCTTAGATTTGGTTCAAACACTGGAAGGAAGAAAGGGTTGTTGATGTGGGTCCTTTGAATTGGGACAAGTTCAAGGTGCTTTTCTAGATCGATTCTTCCCTCTTGAGATGAGAGAGGATAAGGTGAAAGAGTTCCTTAACTTGAGGGAAATAAATATGAGTGTGAAGGACTATGATTTAAAATACACTCAACTTTCCAAGTATGCTCCAACTAAGGTGGCTGACTCTAAGGCCCATATGAGTAAGTTAATTTCTGGTATCTCGGAGATGGTAGTGAAAGAATGTAGATCCATTATGTCGATCAAGGCGATGGTTATTTCTAGGTTGATGACTCATGCTCAACAAATTGAGAAAGAAAGCTTAAGGATAGTGATATGGAGACTAAGAGGGCTCGAACCAATAGTGTGGACTACTCTCATCAGAGATTTGGTGGTGGTGGTAGTTCTCTATTTAAGCAAAGGTATTCAAGCTTGGATCCATCTTTTTATAGTGCTCTGGTGCCTAAGTTTAACAAGGATATGGTGTCAACCCCTAAGTCTCAGAGTAGTGCTTCTAGTGGACATTTTATCCACGTATGCCAAAAGTGTGGGAAGATCCACCTGGGAGAGTACTTGGTCGGTATAAGTGGATGCTTTGGTTTTGGCGAGACTGTTCATAGGTTGAAGGATTGTCCTGCGGTCGCTAACAAGGGTGGAGATGATTGTAGAAACACTCAGCCTAGTGCTTCTCCAGGTCACCCGACTCGGTAGGGTACTTCATCTAGTTTTGGTGGCAAACAGCATCAAAATAGGTTTTATGCTTTTTTACACTCAACAGAATTAGGAGGTGTCCTTATGTGGTCATTGTGTATTACGAGTCATTTAGTTTGATGTTTATGATTTGTTAGCGCACGAATTCAACATTCTAATTGAAGTCTAAAAAATATTTCTCCATGTGAGATACGACCCCAACCTTGTTGGGTTCGTTATGATAAACGATTGTTTGTAGACTTGTGAGGTGTGCAATTAGGCATTATCAAGTTCCTCTCGAAAGGGAAATCGACTTCAGAATCAATCTTTTTCTAGATACCCAGCCTATCTCTATCCCTACTTATAGAATAGCTCCAGCAGATCTTAAGGAGTTGAAAGATCATTTAAAGGACCATTTTGGATAACGACTTTATTAGACCAAGTATTTCTTCCAGGAGATGCTCTTGTGTTCTTTATTCATAAGAAAGATGGTTCTCTCCGAATGTGCTTTGATTTTCGACAATTGAACAAGGTCACAATCAATAATAAGTATCCCATCACAAGGATTGATGACTTGTTCTATCAGCTTCAGGGTGCTAGCTTCTTCTCCAAGATTGACCTCTCATATGCTTAGAGTGAGAGCATGTGACATTTCAAAAACATCCTTCAGGACTCGATATGATCACTAAGAATTCTTGATTATGTCTTTTCGACTAACAAATGATCCAAATGTTTGTTATTGTGTTTATCAATGACATCTAGATGTATTATCGAAGTGAGGATGACCGTGTTGATCATTTGAGGATTGTCTTAAAAGTTCTCAAGGACTGTCAAGTGTTTTCTAAGTTAAATAAGTGTGAATTTTGTTTGAAGTTGGTAGCATTCCTTGGCCATATAGTCTTAGGATAAGGTATTCAAGTTGATCCTATAAAGACTAAGGTAATTAAGAATTCCTGAGATATTTGGAGTTTCTTGGGTTTAGACAGTTACTATAGACTGTTTATGAAAGGATTTTCCTCTATTGTTTCTTCTTTGACTACCTTGACTCCGAAGAAATCAAAATTTCAGTGGTCCAAAGTATGTGAGAAGAGTTTTTAGAAGTAGAAGACTCAACTTACTTCAGTCACGTTTTTGAATTTATCGGAAGGTTTATATGGTTTCGTTGTGTTATGTGATGCCTCTAGAATTGGTCTTGGTTGTATTCTGATGCAACAAGGTAAGGTCATGCCCTATGCTTCTAGACAACTTAAGGTTCATGTGAAGAATTACCCAACTCATAATTTGGATATGGCGGCAGTGGTGTTTGCCTTGAAGATATGGAGACATTATTTTTATGGCGTTCACATGGATGTGTTCACAGATCATAAGAGTTTTCAATTTATGTTTTATCAAAATGATTTAAATTCTTTGCCAACGGAGATGACTTGAATTGTTCAAGCATTATGACATGAGTGTCCTTTGCAATCCAGGTAAGGCTAATGTGATGGCCGATGCTCTTAGTAGATTGTCCATGAAGATTGTTTCTCATATTGAGGATGATAAAAAGGAGTTGGTTTGTGAGGTGCAAAGATTCGCCCGTTTTGGAGTTCGTTTGGCTGATTCACAGGATGGTAGAGTTATTGTTCAAAATGGGTGAGAATTGTCTCATGTGTCGGATGTTAAGGAAAAACAAGATAATGATCCAACTTTAGTTGAGTTCAAGGAAGAGGTTTTCGAAAAAGCTAGATAAGCTTTCTCCTGGGGGGATGGTGTTCTTTGTTATCAACGTCTTTTGTTGTTCCAAATGTTGATAGGTTGAGGAAACAAATATTATAATAATCTCACAATTCATTATTATATTTACTCGGAAGCCACTAAGAGGTATTGTGATCTACGGGAAGTCTATTAGTGGATTGGGATAAAAAAAATCCAAAATTTGTGGCTAATTGTCCAAATTGTCAACAAGTAACAGTTAAGCATCAGAAACCGATATGTATGACTCAGGATGATAGCATTCCTCCTTGGGAGTCTGAAGATTTGAAAATGGTCTTCATTTCAGGCTTACCTTGTACACACCGACAATATGATTCCATTTGGGTAACTATAGATCGAATGACTAAGTCCATGCATTTTATTCTTGTGAAGGCCTCCTATTCAGCCAAGGACTATGTTAGGAACTCTACTCAGGAGGTGGTGAAGTTGCATGGTGTGCCTTTATCCATCATTTCACACAGATTTGGAGATCATTTTAGAAAAGACTTAGTACTCAAGTTAATCTTAGCACAACTTTTTACCCGCAGACCAATGGTAAGACTAATGAACTATTCAAATTTCGAAGGATATGTTGAGAGCTTGTGTGATTGACTTGCAAGGTAATTGGGGTGATCATTTGCCTTTGATTGAGTTTACTTATAATAATAGTTATCACTCGAGTATTCAAATGGCTTTGTTTAAGGCTCCCTAGGGTAGAAGGTGTAGGTCTCTTATTGATTGGTTTGAAGTTGGTGAGGTCACTTTGTTAGGGCCCGAGTTAGTTCATGAGGCTATAGAAAAAGTTCAACTTATCAAAGATAGGTTGAAGACAACTCAGAGTAGACAAAAATCTTATGCGGGTGTGAGGATAGAGATCTTGAGTTTATCGTTGATGATTAGGTTTGCTTGAAAATTTCACCCATGAAGGGAGTAGTGAGATTTGGTAAAAAAGGGAAACTCAATCCCCGCTACCTAATCCCATATTGGATTTTAAGGCATTTTGGTAATGTGGCTTATGAGTTGAATTTGCCTCTAGATTTGGCATCAGTGCATCCGTTGTTTCATTTTTCCTTGTTGAAGAAATGTATTGGTGATCCGACTTCAGTTGTGCCTTTAGAAAGTGACGATGTGAGAGAGAGTATACCCTACAAAGAAGTCCCATTTGAGATTCTTGATCGTCAAGTCCAAAAGTTGAGAAATAAAGAAATTGTTTATGTGAAAGTCCTTTGGAAGTTGAGGGTGCTACTTGGGAGGCCGAAGCCGATATGATGTCTAAGTACCCTATCAATTTCCTTTCGATTCAGTTATAGTTTGAGGTATTAGTTCCTCCTATTTACTCTTTTGATTCATGTGTTAGGGTATTCTAATGTTTCCGTATGCATGCATGTTCATAAAATCAGTTTTAAACTTCATGTTTTAGCTTGGAGTCAGACACTTCTAAGTTTTATGTATTATATGTGTTTTGTATTCATGATGGGTTGATAAATCTTTCCACTACTCTTTTCATACTTAGTTGAATCTCATTCGAGGATGAATATTTCAAAGGGGGAGATATCATAACACCTCCGAGTGCATAGCTCAGTGGAAGTTGAAAAGTCGTAGAAAAATAGTTGAAGTCTGCTGGTTTGGCATGTACGAGACCAAGGATTGTAGATAGAGCGATGGCTCATGGAAGCAGATCGTAGTTGACACTTAGAAATTTAGAATCTCATGATACCATTGTACGAGCCAACAGTATGACTCGTGAGAGAAACCATGAGTCGTGGTTGGGTTTTGTGTGCTTGACATTTATAAGATGATTATTTCAATGCACTGACTTCTACGCCTGGTATTACCTGTGGTAAAAAGGATTACGGTTCATAGTTAGTGGTCCGTGGTTCATTTTCTAGAAAGTTGGACTTTCAATAGTTGGGTTCCACGAGAGGACAGTACGGTCCGTGGAAGGGAGTACGGACCATAGAGTGGGTCCGTGATACTTGTTCAACAGTCTTAGTCAGGAGTATTTGAGTCTTTTCCTACACTTTTAACTCTTATACTACGTTGTTTTAAGCCTATTTTGAAGACTTTAAGGGTTCCTAAACATCCTAACCTCCTCACACTCTTATTTTCTCAAACTCCAAATTCTTTCTCAAATCTTCTTCCCAAGAAAGCTACGGTTCCAAGGCTTTCAAGTCTCCGTTTAAGATTTAACCTAGGGTTTCATCAAGATATGTGGAGCTTCATCAATGGGTCTTTCTTCACCCATTGAGTACCAAAGAAACCTCAATTTCTCAAGTTATGATTCATGCCATAATTCCAGTGTTTCATGATTTTCTCATGGGTTCAATTGCATTTGAGTTTTCTCACCATGAATGATCCTGTTATGCATGATTTGATCATATTTTAAAGTTTTCAATGATATTTTCATGAACTCATGTTATGCAAGTATTTTATGATTCTGAATCAAACTATATTGATATGCATGCATGATGATATGAAGGATTTTACAAATCAAGGATGCTTTTGAATAAAGTATCATCAAGTTAATATAAAATATGATGCTTCCGATTGAAGTATATCTCATTATGAAATACTATCATGATTTAGATGCTTTTGATTAAAGTGTCTCGTATGACTATGTGTGAAATCATGATTAAAAGGAGTTATTCTTATGACTATGAGATTATGTAAGAATGATTCGGTCTTACTAGATTATTACCGTTTCAAAGATGATGAATATGATTATGCATATTTTCTGTTTCAAGATTACTTAGCACCGAGTTGGACTAGTGGAGATTACTTAGGTCCCAAAACTACATACTCCCATAGGATTTAGTCTTAATTGACTCTTGCTAGTGGATCTACCTAAAATTATGATTATGGTCCTTACCTTGGAAAGTAGGACACTCTCTCTTCGGTTTGGGAGAAGTACATTAAACTCAATGTTATAGCTCACATGTTTTTTGTCAGTTAACATATCTTCCATATACACATATGTTATGACTATGATTTACAAACTAATGCATGACCTTGTACTATGTTTTCAGAATCAGATTATCAAACTTCATATTATGTTTACTTAGTCTTTGCATTATCATGTTTTCAGACTTATCATGTTATTATGCCATGTATATGCATTTGCCATACGTAGTACATTCCATATACTGACCGCATATATTCTTGTGCCTATATTATTTTATAATATAGGTGTTTACACTTCATATCAGTCTTGTGGTTAGTATGGAGTCTTATCAGCCTTGCTTGGTATTGGTGATTCCTCATGGTTTGGGCCATACCACTTATTCTTTATTTATTTATCCTTTCAGACTTTATTTCAATATTCAGATGTTCGAGTGAGATAGAGCATTGTCCTAGTAACAGACTGTTGTAGTAGAGGTTTATTCAAACATTAGTACTTCCACTTATGAGTCATGTATTCAGATTTTTCCATATATGTTGAGATCACCAATTAACACTTTGACTCCGCTTATCTCTTTAATTTAGTTATGTATATTATCTTAGTGTCATGCTACATCATGTGGTTTACTTAGAGTTTGTTAGGATTCTAGGTACCATATTACGTCTAGGGGGGTAATCTTGGGTCATGACAAACATGGTATTCAAAGCATGAAGTTCAAGTGCTTTAGGGTGTCTGACAAGCCGCATTAAATAGAATCTTATTAACAAGACGCATTAAATAGAATCTTATTGATGAGTGTGAAGTGCACCACATTTACGAATATGAGGCTATGAGATGCTTAAGAAACTTCAATTCTTTCATAACTCTTAAGTCGTGTGATAGAGTTGAACTCTCTAAGGTTTCCTTCTAACTCATGTTCTATATGTAATAGTACGATGCCTCCACGAAGAGCTCTAGTGAGAAGAAACTTGAATGAGAAGAAAAAATCACCACAATCTCTGATTAATCCATTGGTCGAGCAAGTCACTCATGCAGAATTTAGGGCTGCTTTCCAAGTGTTAACCCAACCCATGACTGCTCAAGCTAACCGTGAGGTTGTAGCTCCCATGAATTCAAATATGGGTATGGCGTCAATTAGAGTTTGAGACTTCACAAGGATGAATCCTCCGAAATTCAATGACTCTAAAGTGGACGAGGATCCAAAAGAGTTTGTTGAGGGGATTGAAAATATTATTGAGATTATGGGTGTCACTCCAGCTGAGAGTGCAGATTTGATTGCTTATCACTCCAAAAAGGTTGCCCAGATTTGGTTCAAACAATGGAAGGAAGAAAGGGGTTGTTGATGTGGGTCCTTTGGATTGGGACAAATTCAAAGGTAGTTTTCTAGATCGATTCTTCCCTACTTAGATAAGAGAGGATAAGGTACAACATTTCATTAACTTGAGGCAAGGCAACATGAGTGTGAATGAGTATGCTTTGAAATTCACCCAACTCTCCAAGTATGCTCTACTATGGTAGCCAACTCGTATGAGTAAGTTCATTTTCGGTGTCTTGGAGATGGTGATGAAAAAATGTGGAATTACCATGTTTATCAAGTTCAAGTACGCACTCAGTACACCATACATTTTGTGTACTGAGAGCGTACATTCTTGTGCCTATATTGTTTTATAATATAGGTGTTGATGCTCTATATTAGGCTGGTGGTTAGTACAAATTCTTATCAACCTTGCTCAGTATTGTTGAGTTCTTATGGTTCGGGGACATACTATTTATGCTTTCTTTATGATCATTTCAGAATTTATTTCAGTTTTCAGATATTCGAGTGTGCTAGGGCTTGTCCTAGCAACTCACTTATGTAGTAGAGGCTTATTCAGACATTAGTACTTCCACTTATAAGTCTTGTATTAAGATTTTTCCTTATATGTTGAGATCACCAATTGGGACTTTGATTCCGCTTATCTCTTTATTTTAGTTATATATGTTATCTTAGTGTCATGCTACACTATGTGGTTTGTTTAGAGTCTCTTGGGATTTTAGATATCATGTCACATCTAGGAGGTAGTCTTGGGTAGTTACACGCCACATGACACAAAGTTGCCCATGTGGAGGGCATACATAGGAAGAAAACTAGTTCGTAGTGGAAGATTCTAGTGATGTGTGCAGAAATTCCTTGGAATACCTTAGAATTCGATGGATTTACATGGAAGGTCCTAATAATATTCTAGTTGTATAGAGTATTGTAGAAAGGGGACTTATAATGTATAGGGACATGTTTAACAATTATTATTTACATATTAGCCCCTAAGTTAGTAGTATATAGATGAGTATCCATTTATAAAATCATCAAACAAAAATCAATCAAAGTTCTCTACACAACTCTTCCTAACAACTCTCTTGTGTGATCTCTGCAATTCTCTTAGCGATTCCTAGAGCCTTAGGCTGACTTAGCATAGCAAGATCGTGAGTAAGTGGTGCAAGAACGTGAGCAAGTTGTTAAGTGTCGCACATGCTCTTAGTAAAATACTAAGAACGTAACACTACGCTCAAATCTCAACTAAGTAGGCATTTGGACATGCAATTACATCTCATAAAATCATGAGATGGAATTAGCATTGTTCATGTGATGAAATCCCAAAGTCTTCAAAAAGTTTGATTTAGAATTTTCATATCACGATTTCACAGTTTTCAAATATAAAAATTTACCACAAGTTTATATTTTGTAAAAAATAAATCCACCATTTTATATTTATATATTTTTTTGCGAGAATATCAAAATAGTGATAAAATATTCACGGAGTATGAACGTGATGATATAGTTACTAATGATATTGACCATATTTAATTTTTATTAAAGAGTAGTACACTACAACTCATATTCAATTTAATTTGATTTTTTTATTTAACTAAAATTTGATCAATAAATGTTGTATATTTTTAGAATAGTTTTGTGATAGCGTATTTTAATGTTCTTATGAATTTTTGCTTATTTGGTAAAGATTATACAAAAAATTGAGACAATTTTGATAGTTTTCAATGATGTTCTTATGTTTATGAGCAAAAACTACAACTTAAAAAATTTAAAATGTATATCTAAACAAAACTTTAACTTTATCTCATATAATTTCAAACCATAATTTTAAATCACGATATCATCTCATATGATCAAACGGGACCCTAAGTTACTAAGATTTCCTCTAATATTCTTTTCAAATTGTATTGATTTTAATTAACATTGTTAAGTTAGTACTCTCTACGTCTCATATTAGTTGGACACTTTTTATTTTATACGAAGATTAAGCAAATCATTAATTGAGTAATCAATTGTACTATTTTGTCCTTTGTTTATATTAATTAGCCTCTTATAAAAATAAATTTTGAATCTTCAAAATTTGTTTAAACTTCCAAATGTCATATTAATTATAGGGATAAATAGAAAAAAGTAATTAATTTTATTAGAATTTAGTAAGTGATATGAGACAAATATTTTTAATAAGATACATATTGAGAGAACAGTAATAGTTTGGATTCCAAATCAATGGATGCGAATAGCATTATTGCCAAAGTATAAGGGGGTGTATGAGTAATATAAATCAATTGCGATACAAAAACTTCTAGAGTATTCCAAAGAAGGACAAACAATACGTCATTTGAACGGCTGAGATTGAGTAGAAGGTTCAAGAGAAACAAGGACCGTCTATTGAGAGCCTTTGTGGTTGGTTTCATTATATAACCTAATCAATCTCTTCACAACACTCTAGCAGTTTCCTTTTATCCAAAGAAGAAGATAAACCCACTCCCCAGCTACTTCTTCAACAACACTATAGTAAAACCCTAATCTTCTTTCAAGGTAAGCTTTAACAAATTTCTGTATTCTTAGTTTCTTGTATGTAAATCTCTCCTATTCTTGGTGGCTAGTTGCATTTTTTTCTGCTATTTGTGTTTTGTTGCTTCTTAGTTATTTCATCGTTGAACCTAAAAAAGTGTTTCTTTTGGGATAAGGAAATGTAATTCTGGTTTTTGTTAAGAGAAAATATGTATTGTTAGAGTGTTGAGTCCACAGTGGTTGGGGAATGGTCACTTGATTAATTCTCTCTTATACGTATACAGGTGACGAAGGATAAGTCCGCTATTATTAAGATTGTTATTAGTTTTGTTTCAATGATGTTATAGATTTGTATGGTCAAGAGTATCTGTTGAGTCTGTCAACTGATTCACTTGTGGAGTGCGTTTGACTGCCTTGTAAAACCTTATCTAGATAGCTAAGCAAACCGAGCCAATTGAAAACCATACATTTTACTGTTTGGGTTAGTTGGAGGCATCTCTTTGTTTGGTATTTCTGAATCTGTACCAACTCTTGCTGTTATTTACTAATATATGTTGATGTTGATTAATTATGTGATGATTTTTTTTTTGTTTTAGGGATAGATGGCATCTACTTTTGCTGGTATGTCCTCAGCAGGTCCCTTGGCTGCTCCCAGCACTTCCTCAAACAAGCTTTCCTCTGTTGCTAATATATCTTCCACCTCTTTTGGGAGCAAAAGAAATGTTGCACTAAGAAAGTCACGCAGGCCGACAATTTTGGCTGCAGCTAAAGAGTTGCACTTCAACAAGGATGGGTCAGCTATCAAGAAGCTACAGGTGCGCTTTTTGACTAAATTATCAACTAGATTTATTGTGTATACTCATTTGTATGCCTTGTTGAATACTTGGTTTTCCTTCTGTCACAGAATGGTGTGAACAAACTTGCTGATCTAGTTGGAGTTACTCTTGGCCCAAAAGGCAGGAATGTTGTCCTTGAGAGCAAGTATGGTGCTCCAAAAATTGTTAATGATGGAGTTACTGTGGCCAGAGAGGTGTGTTTTTAAGACATAATATTCTTATCATATCTTTAGCTGTTTCAATTAATTTCTTGTTGAACTTCAAGCTGTTTTGGTATGCTATGTTTTTATTCATGTAAAACTGTGTTTTGACTTTCAGATTAAAAAAAAATGTCTCCTTGCATTCTTCATTGCTCGTCTATTTGACTAGTCTCTAGTCGCTTAAAGTTTGACTTGATCAAATTGCTCTTTATCATTCTACAAGGTTGAATTAGAGGATCCAGTAGAAAACATTGGTGCGAAACTAGTGAGACAAGCTGCTGCCAAAACCAATGACCTGGCTGGGGATGGGACTACAACATCTGTCGTGCTAGCTCAGGGCCTAATTGCTGAAGGTGTCAAGGTATATTGAGAAATCCATATGCTGCTGAAATGTTTCAACATGTTAAATCTACTGGAATTATTTTTTTTACCAACTGAGATTGTGTAAGCAGGTGGTTGCAGCTGGTGCAAACCCTGTCCTAATCACCAGAGGAATTGAGAAGACAGCAAAAGCATTAGTAGCTGAGTTGAAGAATATGTCAAAAGAGGTATTTATATTCATCAATGGGTCTTTGACTGAATGCAATGATCTGAATATTTGTTTTGTGCTGTTAGCTAATGGGTTGTGTATCAATTTGCTATTTTTTGGTTGATGAGATATACTGAATGAATGCAAGCATATATACTATAAAATAAAATTGAGATCGCTGACCAAGTGTTCATGCAGGTGGAAGACAGTGAACTGGCAGATGTGGCTGCAGTAAGTGCTGGGAACAATTTGGAAGTAGGGAGTATGATTGCTGAAGCCATGAGCAAGGTTGGAAGGAAAGGTGTTGTGACACTAGAGGAGGGTAAAAGTGCTGAAAACAGTCTGCGTGTGGTTGAAGGAATGCAATTTGAACGTGGTTACGTCTCTCCTTACTTTGTTACCGACAGTGAGAAAATGTCAGTTGAATATGAGAACTGTAAGGTGGGTTTCTTTTTTCTAGCTTTACTCTACAGCTTAAGATGTTCATGTCTCTTTGAATGCATAGTGTACCTGTTGCTGATGTTAGGTATTCTGAAATGCAGTTGCTACTGGTTGATAAAAAGATAACAAATGCAAGAGATCTTGTTAATGTCCTGGAAGATGCTATCAGAAATGGTTACCCAATTTTAATTATTGCCGAAGATATTGAGCAAGAAGCTTTGGCGACTCTTGTTGTCAATAAGCTTAGAGGTGCCTTAAAGGTCGCTGCACTTAAAGCTCCTGGTTTTGGTGAGCGAAAAAGCCAGTATCTTGATGACATAGCAACCCTTACTGGAGGTATCTAGTTGGTTCAGTTTTGCATCTTTACTTCTGATCCTTGTACCTGTTGGAATTCCTGACAAAACTGGAGATGGTGATTGCTAACATCAATTTATCCCTGTAATCTGTAGGCACTGTTATTAGGGAGGAACTTGGCCTTACCTTGGACAAGGCTGACAAGGAAGTTCTAGGTCATGCTGCTAAAGTAGTGCTGACTAAGGATGCCACTACAATTGTTGGTGATGGTAGCACTCAGGAAGCAGTCAACAAACGTGTTGCTCAGATTAAAAACCTGATAGAGGTTGGTGTTTGTTTGGTATTTGGTAAAAAATTGTTTCTCATTGATTCAGTTTCATATAATTTGTGAATTCCAAGCAGGCTGCAGATCAAGATTATGAAAAGGAAAAGCTAAATGAAAGAATTGCTAAGTTATCAGGAGGTGTGGCTGTCATACAGGTAACTTCCAGTCCAATATTAAGAATTTTGGTTTGTTGAATGGATGTGAAGTGCAGCTGAACTTTGTTGATGCTTTAATTGAATGTGAAGGTTGGAGCTCAAACTGAAACTGAATTGAAGGAGAAGAAACTTAGAGTGGAAGATGCTCTCAATGCAACAAAGGTAAGCTGGTTTGTTGCCATCTAATTAGGTTTCTGTCCTATATTTGGAATGTGTTGATGGATGATAATGCAAAATGAGGATACAAGTGCCAATCATGTTTGCTCTTTGCTTTCAGGCGGCTGTTGAGGAAGGTATTGTTGTTGGAGGAGGGTGCACGCTCCTCAGACTTGCTGCAAAAGTTGATGCAATAAAGGGAACCCTTGCAAATGATGAGGAGAAGGCAAGTTTGTTGTAGTTTTTGACGTTCTTTCATATTGTTGTGGGTTCATATGTAGTTGTTGATGCAATGGGTTGACGTAACCTTCTAAAATTTGTATAGTAGAAATGAGCCTGCAAAGTTCTTTTGTGTGCCTTTTCAGATCTGTTATCTTTCAAATATAAGGATCTCTTGCAAAAATGATATAAAACTAAAATGAAATTTGTCAAGGGGTATAAAACCAATTGACTTGTAATCGTTGTAATATCATTAATCTTACTTGCAGGTTGGAGCTGATATTGTCAAAAGAGCATTGAGCTACCCTTTGAAATTAATTGCTAAAAATGCTGGCGTTAATGGAAGTGTCGTCAGTGAGAAGGTACTCATATATGCTTTGGTGATTAGGGAAAAAAGTGGACCATGCTACCCATGGAAAAAGCCTTCTGCTCGAGTTTCTCTTGATTACCATTGTTGATCCTATGATTTTGAGTTTTTCATAATCGAAATTCTTATTTGCCTTTCAGGTGCTGTCAAGTGATGATCCCAAATTTGGATATAATGCTGCAACTGGCAACTATGAAGACTTAATGGCTGCTGGCATCATTGATCCAACAAAGGTAAGGTTTTCTAGAATTGATGATGTGGTCAAACACGTGAGATTTGTGTCTCCGAAGGATTCCCTGAATGGATTTGGTGTGTTTCCTAGGAATCCTTTGAATAGATTTGATGTGGCTATTGACAATTGTCGTTGCAGTTTTCTGTCCTGATTCCTAGGGAGATGTCTAGAAATCTCCAAAAGTGTCTTTGGAAACTGAGCCTTAAGATGAGTTCGGATTATAGATTTAGGCTTTTGATGTGGACTAGAGGGATATTACAAATTTACGGGGATACTATGGTTTGGATAGAAACTTGTGACAATGAAGCTCATGGTTGTGTTTCACCAGAAATTAAATTGTAATTATTTGCTCTCTAGCACTTGTCAAGGTGAGCTTGGGCTTGAAATTATCTGCTCTCTGGCACGTGTCTGAAGCAATTTATGGCTGAAATCAGAGTAGTCCATAAGTACATCAGATCACAGAATAGTTTCTTTACAGTGTATTTTTTACTTTTCTAATCCTCTCTTGGGGAATGCCTAGAAGTGTTTGGTAGGAAAAGTGTAGGAGGAGGATGTCTTTCCACAAAATTGAGATTGTAGTACTTGTCTGAACTTTATAGAGATGTAGTTGGTAACAGAAAGTATGAGCATGTTTTAACTTTCTCTCTCAACTTGGTTTGTTGTTGGTACCGAAAACTGACATATTCGTTTGCCCTGTACAGGTGGTGAGGTGTTGTCTAGAACACGCTGCATCTGTGGCTAAGACATTCTTGATGTCAGATTGCGTGGTGGTTGAGATCAAGGAGCCCGAAGCAGCAGTTGCTGGCAACCCAATGGACAACTCAGGTAGCCTTTGAATTCTGATATTTGTAATTGCTTTCATCACTTAACATTTTCTTTCTGCTATGCTGAGTATCATTTTGTTTACAGGATACGGTTACTAGGTGAGTGATTGAATGAAGGCTACTGATACCAGATAGATGAAGTTGAAAGCCTTTATTTTTTTGTAAAAGTTTAGGTATTGTTTGTTGAAAGGTATTATATAAGATCCTGGTGGGACTAGCAGCCTTCAGGGTTCGGCACTGTTAATGAACATGCAATCCAATGTGTAATTGCAGCTTCAGTGGATGTTGAGTCACAGGACATTAATAAATCTTTTATGTAATTTCTCATATTTCTAAGCTTTACTTGTTTCACCTTCATTAGTTGTGGAATAGCATAAGGAAGAAAAAAAGAGAATGTTAGTGCCACATAACATGACCTAATCTAATAATAACTGATATGTGAGAAAGATAGTTTATTTCCTCTTCTTGGGGATATTTTATTAGAAAAAGTAATGCATGTATTAGTTTTGGTACTGATTTGTAATGCAGATTTAATGGAACAGTAATATTGATGAGCAATAATCAATGGAACAGTAGAAAAAAGGGAAATTCAGGGAATAGAAAATGAGGAAGACAACTAGTTGCTAAGCTAACTTACAATTCTTCTTATTCTTCTTCTTTCTTAGTTGAAGTTCCCCTTCTCCGGCAGCTAGTTCAATGGTTTCTAAGCTGGACGACTGGTATTCTCTGGATGGACGGTAAATCCAGTACAATATATATAGGACCACAACCCTAGCTGATTCATAGAGTATGCTTGCAACAGTGTCCTCACCTACTACTGCTTCTGACAGAGCTATGCCAGCTCATACAAAGATGACTAAAGTGCAATTAAACAAAATATAATACTACTATAACTTCAGGGATTAAAGTGCTAACTAAACAACTTCAGCCACTTTCATTCTGCATCATTCCTCCATCCTTACGAACTTCCTTGTCCTCAAGGAAGAACTCTGGGAACCTGATCTTCATAGCCATAAAATCTTCCCATGTAGCTTGCTCTTTGGACATCTCCTTCCACTGAATCAGAACCTGAACCACTGCCTTATTTCCTTTCTTAATCATTCTTCTTCCTTCAATGCTCTGGGGCTCCACACAAAAGGGACTTGCTATGTCAATGATTGGTGGATGATGGGTAGTGTCTGGTAGTTGATGGCATAACTTCAACTGAGACACATGTATAGTGGGATGGATGGCGACATGAGCTGGTAGAGATAGCTTGTATGCTACTGTTCCAATCTTTTCTAAGATCTGATAGGGCCCATAAAACTTTGCTGACAGTTTATTGAATGCTTGTTGAGACACTGTCACTTGTCTATAGGGCTGAATCTTCAAATACACCCAATCCCCTACCTTCAATTGCCTATCACTTCTATGTTTGTTAGCCAAAGACTGCATCCTTTGTTGAGCTCTGTGTAGATGGAAATTGAGAAGTTGAGCCTTAAATTCTCTGGTGATCAGACTCTTATCCACTTCTTCTTCAATAGCTTCCCCTGGTAGATATGGCAAATGGATAGGTGGAGCTTGACCATATAGTGCTTCATATGGGGTGGTTTGTATAGCTGACTGGTAGGTGGAATTATACCACCATTCTGCTAGTGGCAAGTATAAAGCCCAGTCATGCTGACTATCTGAGCAATAGCACCTTAAATAAGTCTCCAATGTCCTGTTAAGGACTTCAGTTTGACCATCTGTTTGTGGATGGTAAGCTGAAGATGTGCTCAATGTTACTCCCTGTAATGAAAACAGTTCTTGCCAAAACCTACTCAAAAATATGGGATCCCTATCACTCACAATATTTTCTGGCATGCCATGGAGTTTGAACACCTGGTCCATGAATGTTTGAGCCACAGAAACAGCCGTGTAAGGATGGCTGAGTGCCATAAAATGACCATACTTGGTCAGTCTGTCTACCACCACAAGGATGGTGGTTTTCCCCTTAGACTTTGGAAGGCCATCAATGAAGTCCATGCTTATGCAAGACCATGAGGTCTTGGGAATAGCCAAAGGTTGTAAGAGGCCCGGAGTTGCTGAGGCATCATACTTACTTCTTTGACAAACTGAGCACTTCCTAACATATTCATTTACATCTTCTCTGAGATTCTTCCAATAGAAAAGAGTAGCCAGCCTTCTGTAGGTATTCTCCATTCCTGAGTGCCCCCCATTAGTGTTATCATGCCACAGTTGCATGATGTCCTTCCTTAGCTGTGCATCTGCTCCAATAACCAGCTTACCATACTTCCTTAGTTGTTGGTTGGTGTAAGTGTATCCCTTTACTGTTTCACCTTGCTCCTCCAGCTTCTGAATAAGAGATCTAAGCTCTTGGTCTTTGTTCCAAAGTTCCATGATCCTATGAAGCAAAGTGTGATCTGCAGGTGCTACTGAAATCATTAGCAATTCAGTATTCACTTGTCTTGATAGAGAATCGGCAGCCTTATTTTCCCTTCCCTTCTTATACTCTATTTCAAAATCAAACTGCATCAATTTTGCTATCCATTTCATCTGAGTCCCAGTATGAAGTTTTTGCTCCAGTAAAAACTTCAGTGCTTTTTGATCTGTTCTGATTAAAAAATGTCTTCCCAGCAGATATTGTGACCACTTAGTCACGGCCATGACTAAAGCTAATAGCTCTTTGTCATACACAGATAAACCTTGATGCCTTGCCGAGAGCCCCTTGCTCAAATAAGCCAATGGATGTCCATCCTGCATCAATACTGCCCCTATACCGTAGTCACATGCATCTGTTTCGACTACAAACATCAATGTACTCTTAGGCAAAGCTAGCACAGGAGCACTTACCAGTGCTAATTTCAACTTCTCAACAGCTGCAGTAGCCTTGTCACTCCAATGATACCCCTCCTTCTTCAAAAGATCAGTCAACGGCTTGCTAATGACCCCATAACCTTTGATGAACCTCCTATAGTAACCAGTTAATCCAAGAAAACTCCTCAACTCCTTTAGTGTTTTAGGTATTGGCCAATTTTTAACAGCTTCTATCTTTTTTGGATCAGTAGCTACACCCTCAGCAGAGATGAAATGACCTAAGTACTCCACCCTTGTTGCCCCAAAGGAGCATTTAGCCTTCCTCACAAACAACTTATGTTGTACCAGCAAGTTGAAAGTGATTCTCAAATGCTGCAAATGTTCTTCCAAGCTCCTGCTGTAAACCAAAATGTCATCAAAAAATACCAAAATAAACTTCCTTAGGTAATCTTTGAACACATGGTTCATTAACCCTTGAAAACTAGAAGGTGCATTAGTGAGACCAAAGGGCATCACTAAATACTCATAGTGTCCAGCATGTGTCCTGAAAGCAGTCTTCTGTACATCTTCCCTTGCCATCCTAATCTGATGATAACCAGACCTAAGATCCAGTTTAGAGTAGATCCGTGAACCACCAAGTTCATCTAACAACTCTTCGATAATGGGGATGGGAAATTTATCTTTGATAGTCATCTTGTTGAGTGCCCTATAATCTACACACAACCTCCAAGACCTATCTTTCTTCCCTACCAATACCACTGGTGAAGCATAAGGACTAGAGCTTGGCCGCACAATGCCTTGATCCAACATTTCTTGCACCATCTGATCAAGGACATCTTTCTGTCCTGATGAGTACCTGTAACACCTAGCATTGACTAGATTGCTACCTTGCTGCAAGGGAATCTTGTGGTCAAACACTCCTCTATGAGGTGGCATCTACGGCTTGTGAAATCTTGTACTGTCTTCCGTAAAAAGTTCAAAATTGTGTACTTCAACAATTTTCTGCACTTTTTTTGTTTATCTCAGTTAGGCACTTTTGATGGTATCATTGAGTCTTTTTAGTCCTTCATAGAGACACTCCTCAGTCCCCCATGATACCATCATAGTGTATCTAGCTATATATTGTCATGGTATCATTGAGGTTTGTTTCACTCCTATAGTGGGACACTCAGTCCTCCATGATACCATTATAGTATATATATGTTGTCATGATATCATTCAGGTTTGTTTCAGCTCTTCAGTGAGACACTCCTATCACATAATATATATGTTGATAGGGTATCATAGATATTATGCTTAATTTTATATTTTCATTTTTATATCAATTTTAGCGAGTTAACTTTTTTAAATAATTACAAAAAAATGAGTCATATTTTAGATATAAGTTTTGTTTTCATTTGCAAATGCAAAAAAATTATAAGAATATATTTTTATTTAATTTAGATTTTAATAAATAAGCTCGTGGTCATTAGTATTTTTCTTAGTTATTTATTATTGTATCTTTTTTTTAAAAATTTAATTTTATATTCTAATTAATCTAAAAATAGTTAGTCAATATATTTTTAATCTTTCAAAAGAGATAAATAGAAAATAAAATTTATTGCAATGAATAAAAAACAAGATATCTAACCAATAAAGGTAAAAAACAATTAAGATAAAACAACACAAAACATTATAAAAAGAGCTAACGAAGAGAAAATCAAAAACAAAAATGTAGTTAGAAAGAGAAAAAGAAAGAGAAAAAGCACAAAAGAGAATATTCTTAATTGTTATTAGGAAGAAAGAAACGAAAATAATTTTGTCAATATGCATTAAATACTATTACTGGTGCATTATTTGCTACTAAAATAGACAAAATGACAAAAGACGAAGGAAAATGATTAAAAAACAAAAAATGAAGAATACAAAAAATGACCAAACAAAGAAGTGAAAAAGGGAAAGTTACTAATTTTTTTTAAAAAAATTCAGAAAGAGAATTGTTGGAATTGTTCACATGAGTAAAAGGCTTAAAAAGGGAATATTCGGGTAAATAGTTTGGATTGAACATATATTGACAAAATTAGTCAAAAAGGGGGTAAATTAGGATAATTAATGTATTTTAGGGGATATTTTGTGTACTTTTTTCCTTAATAATATAGTGTTGATAGAGAAACAAATAGGAAAATAGGTCAATCGGGATATTTTGTGTACTTTTTTCCTTAATAATATAGTGTTGATAGAGAAACAAATAGGAAAATAGGTCAAGCGGAATAGAACAGATAATGACTTGAAATTTTGTAATGATGAATTCAATAAATTTCGCAAAAATAAAGGAATTGCTTGACATCTCAATGTGAGGATGACTTAGTAAAATGGTATTACAGAAAGGATGAATAGAACTATTTTGGAAAGAGCTCGTTGCATGATTTCAATTGCTGGGTTGACAACGCTTTTCGGGCAAAGGCTATCTTTATAACTTGTTATATTATCAACCATGCTCTTTTTGCACCTTTGAACTTAAATACTCTGGAAGAAATCCGGTCAGGTACTCCTACTAATTATTCTGATTTAAAAATCTTTGATTGTCCTGCGTTCATACATGTGAATGATGGTAAATTAAAGACAAGAGCTAAAAAAAGCATTTTCCTTGGATATGCATCTGGGGTGAGAGGATACAAACTTTGGTATCCTGATCCCAAGTCACCAAAATTAATAATTAGCAGAGATGTAACCTTTGATGAATCTTCTATGTTACACCCGAGAAAAGAGTGTTCTTCTTATTGTACCACCAATAAGGAGCAGGGTATACATGAGAAAGTGGAGGTTGAACATGACATTCCTTCTAAGATAAACTCATCAACCTTGGACCAAAATACAGTTGAAACTTCTAAAGTTGAAGCTCTAGAAATTGAGCCAGAAGTTGTGACTTCTGAAGTTATACCAAATGAGTACTCTATAGCCACATACAATCCAAGGATACAAATTCAAAAATCTGACAGGTATGAAGATTATGTTGCATTTGCTTTTTCAGTTGCATAGAAAACTGAAGAAACTGGAGAACCATCAAATTATTCAGAAGTTATTTCTAGTGTTGATTCGGTCAAGTGGATGATTGCAATGAATTAAGAAATTGAATCTCTCCACAAGAATGGTACTTTGTCTCTCATGAAGCCGCCATCAGGTAAAATAATTGTTGGTTGCAAATGGGTCTTCACGATAAAAGGTGAAATTTTGGGGTTGAAGATGCAATATATAAGGCACAATTAGTTGCAAAGGGCTATAGTCAGTTACAAAGAGTTGATTTTAATGAAATCCTAGCCATAGTGAGAGCACTTGTGATATCACACAAGAGAGGGATAGTCTGAGTAACCACTCTAAGAACTTCAAGCTGCTATTTGATCCATAGGAGTTGAGCACATTAACTGCATCTGCTACATACCTTGCCTCAGTTGTTGAATGAGCAACCATATCTTTCCTTTAAGTTCCCCATGAAATGATAGATTAGCCTAGAAAATGAGCCATTCTTCTAGTATTCTTTCTATCAACTTTCATACCCTACATAATCAACATCAACATATTCCTCCAAAAAAATCTCCTGATGATAGAGTAGAACCAGGTCCCTATTTTCTTCAAATGTCTCAAGATTCTCTTAACAACCTTCAAATGTGATTCCTTCGGACAAGCTCAGAATCTTGCATTAACCCCCAATACTTTAGAAATTTGCTTGATCTGCAGCTCCAAGAAGAAAGTTAATTCTCCAATCATGCTCATTTCAAAATCCACTACTCATGAGTGCAACAAACTCTTCACACAACACCTCAAAGGTTGCTTCAAAATGATATTATCCATATATTTTTGAATAATCATCAATTTCTTTCCTTGTGATTTCAAAAGGAGGGTTTTGTCAATTTTACCTCTTTTGAAACCATTGTCGAAAAGGAACTTGAACAACTTGTCAATTGGTCGGGGAAATAAGTGTCATGTTTTGCTTCTTTCAAACTGATGCAACTTTCTATTCCTTGCCAGCTATTGAGCTTGATCAACAGAATTTGCATTACCAGTTTGAACTGCATCATCTTTGTTCAGCATTGTCTACCGGACCAGGTCCCTCATCAGGTTCATCATCTACATCAACTTCTTTGGGATTGCTAGATTCGTGAAGAGGATATTCTTCAACAAGCTCACTGTTTAGACCATCTCTATGAATCTGAAGCAACTCTTTCATTTCAGAATCTTCTTTGTTTTGTAACTTCTCAATTCTTCCAGACTCATCAAAAATCACATGAACACCCTTTTCAATGCACACATTTTTCATACACCTGATAAGCCTTAGTGGAGGAAGAATATCTCACAAATACTCTTTCAACATTATTGGGATCAAACTTCCCAATATCATTCCTTTCATTGTTCAGAACCAAACATTTACAACTAAAAGCCTTTAGATAACTCAATTTAGGCTTTCTATTGTTGAGTAGTTCATAAGGAGTTTTGTTGAGGATTTACCTGATCAGACACATGTTAGTCACATAGAAACATAGTCCAAGTGAACCTTGAGAAGTCTTCCACGATCACAAAAATTTACTTCCTTCCTTCTCTGCTCTAAATCTTCACTAGACCATACAAATACATATGGAGAAGCTCAAAAGATCTGATTGTGCTCACTTGCTTCTTCTGCTTGAATGATGAGCTGGTTTGTTTCCCCTTAGCACGAGTATCACAAAAATTTTCATCTGCAAATTTTATCTTTGGCAGACTATGAACCAAGTCTCTTGACATAAGTTTGTTCAGTAGAGAAGAATTTACATGACCAAGTCTCATGTATCATAGAGTATTCTCACTTGAGCACTAAGGAAATTGAGAATGTTACAACGAGCAGTGTTTAGATCAACATTATTCATGTTCTTGCATCTCTTTTCTGTCAAAATCATCATCCGAGAGATTAAGTTGTGACCACACATTTATCTAATAAGAACTTAACTTCGTTTTCTTTAACATGAATCTGTGAAACACTTAAAAGATTGTACTTCAACCCATTAACATAGTACACAACTTCATAGAGTGTTTCAATGACTTTCAAGTTCTACCTACACCAAGAATACCCTTTCTTGCCATTTTCAACAGAGACACCTCTACCTTGAAGTGCCTTGAGAGAGAGAGAGGAAGTTTTTTAGTTTTCTCAGTCATGTACTTTGAGCATCCACTATTTTTGAACTAACACTGACTGATGTTACCTCCTCTCACTTGCATAGAAAATCACTTGTTAGCCTCGGGAACCCATTTGAGACGGAGTTCCCAATAATCAGATAACAGAGTGATAAGAAAATCTTTTGTCAAGTCTGTCGTTTTCTTCAACTTAGGACCAAAAGCACGACCGGGTCCCTTTTTCTGTCTATTTCTCTGTTTGGAATAATTTGAAGAACTTTCTTCATATTTTTTTCGGACAAGACAATCTTTCTTAAGATGTTCATTTCAACCACAATGCACACATAGCAAATTATCAACAGCAGAAGTATGTTTTTTGTGAGGATTGCATAGGGATTTATCTTCTTACAACCCAACCCTTTTCTATTGTTGTTACCCTGACTAGTTAAACCTGTAAGCATTTTTAGAGGAAGTGGTCCATTTAAGGGATTTGTTCAAATTCTCTTTTACACAAACCAGGTTCCTCTCCAACACAAGATTTCTTTCTAGAGTCAATTGCATATTCATTTTAGCAATGCACAACTTATTTTCAAGCTCAAGCTGCAAGCTACTGGCCTCGTTCTTGCCTTTAGAAACCGCTGTAGTCACCCTTTTTATCTTTTCATTCAGTTCTAGATTTTCAGCTTCTAGAACAACCATTTGTTTTTCTCTATCAGATATTTGGGTAACTAGAGAAAAAATTTCATCTTGAAAGATGTCTAGGCTATTGTTCAAGAGATCCTTCTCCGTGATTAGCTGACTGATCGAATCAATTAGCACACCAACTAGCTTTCTTAATTTTCTAATGATAAAATTTATTCACATTTTCCTTAAAGCCAGATAGGGTTACCTCTTCATTATCTTCTTCATCATCTGACTTTGCTATGAAAGCAAACATAGAGTAAAAAATTTCTTCGTCATCTTTTACTCCAAGCATGGAAGCACCATCAAAGTTTTTAGAATCATATGAGTCACTTGAGGTATTATCCTAGACAACTAGAGCTTTTTTCACCACATGATCGACATTTGCTCTTCTGCTTGACTTGTCAGGACCTGATCCCTTCTTTTGTCCTTGTCTCCTCCAAACTTGACATATTCCTTGTGCTTACCCTTGTGCATATGGAAGTTTCTAACGAAGTGACCTAATTTACCACACTTGTAACACAAGTCATTTGAGGATGAATCCCTGCCATGATTTTCTTTCTTCATGAGACCTCCACGTTTTCTCATGATTTTTTGAAATCTTTGGGGGAGATAGGCCATGTTCTCATCTATTTCAAGGATCTCCCTTTGTGACACCTTGAGAGCAAGTAATTTATCCCTTTTTGCATCTTTCCTCCAATCAGCCTCATCAATCGGATCCAACCTTTTGTCTTTACCTTTGAGAGTGAGATCGTCCTTTCTTCTGTGCATCTCATGGACTTGTAGATGTTCAAATAGAGCATCCAACGTCAGTACTTCAGGATCCCTTGTCTCATTGACAATATCAACTTCATCAGTCCAAGATCTAGGAAGAATCTCCAGTATTTTAGTGACCTGCTGTAACACCCCAAATTTTTTGTGAGCTAAGACTTGAACCATCCTTCGTTGTGAGTAGGATTTTACCAAGGAATTAAAACTTCTTTAAGTGTTAAGTTCACTAGATGTAGCACCTTGAGTTCGAAAAAACAACTAAATTGGAACTAGCAAAATCTGAAATTTTGCAAGTTAAGCTAAGTATGAGTTTTGGGTTGATTTCAAATGACCATAACTCCTAGCTCAGGATGATTTAGGTGTGCAACCAGATACCGTAGGAAATATATTTGAATTATCTTTCCAATGCCACCGAGTTTGCTAAGTTTTGAGTTCGGATGAGTGAGATATGACCTTTTGAAGTTAAGCTATCCAGTTAAGGAAAGTTAGCCGAAAATAGTGAGGGGTATTTTGGTCATTTCCTTACCCAATCAGGTTTAATTCATTTTTAGTAAGGTTTTAAGGGTCTAATCCTATTAGGTTCAGTTTTATAATACTAAAATTATCCTAGGGGTTTAGTTGAGAGTTCAAGAAGAGAAAAGAAGAGAAAAGAGGAGAAAAGAGGAGAGGATCAAACGTTCTTCGAGATTCTTGCGTGCTGTAGCGGATTTTCGGCATGGGTTTGATACCTAAGAGGTATGTAAGCTTCCATAGTGTTGGGTTTGTCCACCCACACGCCAAACATATTATTTTCAGCAAAGTTTCATTCTAAAAAAGTTGAAGGATTTAAGTTCTTGATAGATGTTCTTAAAGTTCTTTCTAAATCTTGTTGTGTTGGATTTTTGATGATTTCTTGAGATCAAAGTGACTGTTTTAAGGGCTGTATTGAGTAGATTAGAGTGTACTTATTTTAAGTAATTGATTCTAAGTGAATGGGGAAGAAACCATTCGATTCTAGGCGAAATAGGGTGAGAAAACGAGCAAAGAATTTCGTCGAGTTTTCTAGGTTGGGGCCAGACGTGATGCGCCAGACAGAGCAACCCAAACCCTCCTCTGAAATTTAGGGGCTGGCGCCCCACGCCACTCAGAGCACTAGGGTCGCCTTCCCCATCCAGTTTGTCGTCGGTTGCCCAGTTTGAGTTCGTTTAAAGTGTACCTTCACTCCTTATCAATTCTAACTACTATAAGCTACTTCTAAACACCTAGAAATCATTCATAACATGATCATAACCTTGAATTCATAATTCAACTTCAAGGTAGAGCTAAGAGTCAAATTTTGATAATTCATTCGAATATTCTAAGAAAGTCCCTTTGAGCTATTTTGAGGAGTCTTCTACAACTTCTAGTAATTTGTTTCAAGGCTCGAGTAAGTGAGTTAGAGGATGAGGAAAATGTGTTCATGAGTCTACTTTGTCATCACGAGATCTTTCCTATAATGATCCATAACTCTTGAATTCATAATTCACATTTAAGAGAGAGTTAAGAGTAGAGTTCAAGAAACCTTTGAGTTCAATGGTGAATCCTTTGATATCAACTATCGATTTGAACTAAGTTTTAAGGAAGAAAGTAAGAGAAATAGAAGAGTCGTATACATGAGTTCCATAATGTTATGTAGACCTACTAGTCAAGTTGTTCATGCCATTAAATTCCGCATGAACTCCAGAAGTTGAGTATCCATGAGATGAGTAATATCTCCATGTTCTAAGCCTTTAAGTGTTGAGTTCCTAATCCCTTTTGATAAATATCTTTGAGTCCTTGAGTTGAATATTTCATGCCCATAATCCTGCATGAACAATACAAGTCGAACAGTTTTGAGATGAGTAGTATCATTGAAGTTCTTGAGTTCCAAGTATTGAGTTCTATCTATGATTATTGAAAACCTTTCATTGAGTCATTCATGTCCATCTTTCGGCATGAACCATATTTTAAGAAGTCTTTTACAAATGTTCAAACTTTGTTTTAAGACTTAAGCTTTGAAGTTGAGTAAAGAGTAAGAGTAAAGTTGAAGTTCATTTCTTCAAAAGTATATGGGGTGTATTCTCAAAAGAGTTTAAAATGTTTTCACATTTAAATAAGAACGGAAAACTGAGATTTTCAAAAGAACCTTTGAGCTAGTGTTTCAGTAAAGAGCCTTTGAGTTAGTTTTTCAGTAAAGAGCCTTTGAGCTAGTTTTTTAGTAAAGGTCCTTTGGGCTAATTTTCAGTTAAAGAGTGAATGCTTTCATAATAAAGCAAGAGAGGAAACCTTGATTTCCAAGATAGCCTTTGAGCTAAGATTTTGAACAATTATCTGAAATCACAGAAAGAAGTATGCTTTAAACATAAAGAGCTAGTATTATATTTTGGAAGTATTATTGAGCACCGATGTGGGGAAGCGAGTTTCTTATTAACTCAAGTCTCCACGAAAACCATGTAGCCATCATGGGTGGAAAAGGGTCATACTTTTTAGATGAATCCTTTTTGCATAGACTAGTGGATCCACTAAGTTAAGTTAGGTCCTATACTGATGGCAAGGTATAAGATGGTCCTTGGCAGCGTTAGGTAAAGTGTTGTATAATCACTTTAGCTCTTAAGTGATGGTTGTCGGTTAGAGAAACTCCCACAGAAACTATATTACTTTATTATATAAGTAAAGTTGAGTTTGTTATTGCATTTTCTTTAACGAACTAAGTTGTTTTACTGTTTTATAAAGCTTTCCATATAATGCATGTGTATTGTTGCTTTATATTGAGTTGAGTATCCAGAGTTGATTACCTAGAGTCGAATATCATATCTTTGAGTTGAGTATCTAATCTATGAGAGTATCTTATCGTTGAATACTTCTGAGTTGAGTAAGTTGAGTATTTTTTAGTATCCTTGAGTTTTCCTTGAGTTGAATAAGTTTGAGAAGAGATAAGTATGTTTCCTTTTTATCAAGTTTCAAGCTTATGTTTATATTTTAGAATTCCCCTTATATGCTCGTACATTCCACGTACTGAGCCATTTGGCCTGCATCTTCTCATGATGCAAACACATGTATTCAGGATCATCAATAGGAGATTCGTTGACACATCCGGGAGTTCAAGTTAGCTATGGTGAGCCTTCTTGTTTTCGGAGGATTTAATTTATTTTTCAGTTTAGTCAGGATGTCGTGGGTCTTGTCCTGACTTCCATCTCTATAAGTTAGAGGCTTTATAGATAGTCAGTATAGTTGATAAGTCTGTATTATTCATTTATTTTATTAAATGTTTTAAAGACTTAAGTTGCCTATTTTATGGCGAGTTGAATATCTTATTTTTATTCTAAGTTTTCTTGTGAGTTATAACTTTGTATTTGAGTTATTGATTTTAGTCAGTTTTTAAGCTTTGTGTGCTTGAATCAGTTTCCGCTTGTAGTCAGCCAGGATGAGGGTTCGCTTGGAGACCAACAATGGTTCTCGAGTGCCGACCACGTCTAGGGTGTAGGCTCGGGACGTGAAAAACTTGGTATCAGAGCACAGAGTTTAAGTATCCTAGGGTGTTTATGAAGCCATGTCAGTAGGTTCTCGTTTATGGTTGTGAGGGGCCCACTTCTATAAATGAAGGACTACAGACATTTAAGAAAAGTTTTCCTTCTTTCATAATCTTAATCGTGCAATAGAGTTATGTCATAGAGACTTATTTTTAACTCGTGTGTTTCTCAAAATCATTCGACTACACATCATACTAGAAGTGGTTGAAAAACTAAGTCATTTGTCGATGAGTTGTTCTTAGCAAGAGTTTTGAGGAAGTCATGAGACTCCAGAGGGGCTTAAGAGAAGTCCAAGAGTAAGTTAAGTGTAAAGTTTCAGAGGAATGCACCCATATTCATATGAATCGTTCGTTTTAGCTAAAAGCGAGTTGTACTCTTTTCCTTAAGACTTGTTTTAGCTGAGATCATTTTTAAGAAGTATGATTAGAGCTTGGGTATGATTTTCACCCGAAAATATAGCATGAGTTAAGAGATCATGAGGAATAGTAGTGAAAGAGCCTAGAGTTAGTATGCATAGGTTTAGTAATCTAAGAAAGAGAGATGGTGTTTTGACAAGCTATGTTACTATAGTCATGTACCTAGTAAGTTATTAATGAGGAGTTTTCCCTTATGGGTAGACTAAGAAGTGATGAGTTGTGAAGATTCCATCATAGAAGGTAGAGTGTGTTTTAGCTAGAAAGGAGTTTGCGATGAAGTGTCATTGTGTAGGTAATGACCAAGTGTATGTGTTGAATATAAGCACAGAGTATTCATGAAGGGATATATATAAACTAGGCTTATGTTATGTTTGAGAGGGTCATGATGTACAGAAGGTTATAAAACTGATTAAGTAATGAGGTATAGTATAGTAGGCAAGCAATCATATTGATATTCGGGTTTAGTAATAAATATTAAGCTTGAATTTAAGATGAGTGTCATGATCCAAAGAATGGCAACATGAGGGTGATGATGTTAGCCTTGAGATTTTATCTAGTAGACTTGACATAGAGTAGGTGAGGAATTGAGATGTTGCTGCAATGAATGTGAGTAGTACAAGTGAGAGACCCAAACCTTTAGATAAGGGCAGCGAAGTGTGGCTAAGTCACAAGAGTAACAAGAGCATTAAGAGACGTGTCGAGATGGTATGTTACCAGATGAGGTTCCAATTATGTTATGATCTTCCATGTGTTCCTAGATAGCATAATTGAGTTGTTAATATGGAGTAGGTCCATAGATTTCAAGTGTTAGCTTTAGACCTAAGGGGGAAATGATAATATGAGAAATCAAGTCAAGTGCTTGAGAGTAAGATAGTAATGAATTCCAAAGAGTTTGGGGGATATCTTTTTAGAGGTCCTTTTAGTAATGAAGTGATGTTAGAAAGATGAGGTTAATGATCATATCGTGATGATGTTGGTGTGATAGTTCCATCTAAGGTTGTAACTAAAGAGAAAGATTAGAATGAGGTTTTACTAAGAGAAATAGTTAAATAAGAGCCCACAGGTGGATCTGAAGGAGTTGGTTAGTAGGAGTTCATGGAGTTGTTCGAGTACTAAGCTTGAATGTGGTGGTAAGGAGTAATTGTCTTGGGATGAGATTCCCTATAGAGAGGTATAGAACCTGAACCTAAGGATTTGGGTTAAGCTTGAATATAGTGAGAGCGTACCATTAGCCTCAGACCTTGGTAAGAGTAACCCGTTCCATATCCAGACCAGTCGTCATTCGAGGACGAATTATCCCAAAGGGGAGATATTGTAACACCCCAGAAATTTTTTAAGCTAAGACTTGAACCATCCTTCGTTGTGAGTAGGATTTTACCAAGGAATTAAAATTTCTTAAGTGTTAAGTTCACTAGATGAAGCACCTTGAGTTCGAAAAAGAACTAAATTGGAAATAGCAAAATCTGGAATTTTGCAAGTTAAGCTAAGTATGAGTTTTGGGTTGATTTCAAACTACCATAACTCCTAGCTCAGGATGATTTAGGTATTCTACCAGATACCGTAGGAAATATCTTTGAATTATATTTCCAACGCCACCGAGTTTACTAAGTTTCGAGTTCGGATGAGTGAGATATGGCCTTTTGAAGTTAGGCTGTCCAGATAAGGAAAGTTAGCCGAAAATAGTGAGGGGTATTTTAGTCTTTTCCTTACCCAATCAGATTTAATTTTTTTTTTAGTAAGGTTTTAAGAGTCTAATCCTATTAGGTTCAGTTTTATAATCCTAAAATTAGCCTAGGGTTTTAGTTGAGAGTTCAAGAAGAGAAAAGAAGAGAAAAGAGGAGAAAAGAGAAGAGGATCAAGAGTTCGTCGAGATTCTTGCGTGTTGTAGTGGATTTTCACCATGGTTTTAATCCCTAAGAGGTATGTAAGCTTCCATAGTATTGGTTTTTTCCACCCACATGCCAAACATATTATTTTCAGCGAAGTTTCATTCTCAAAAAGTTGAAAGATTTAAGTTCTTGATAGGTGTTCTTGAAGTTCTTTCTAAATCTTGTTGTGTTAGGTTTTTGATGATTTCTTGAGATCAAAGTGAGTGTTTTAAGAGCTGTATTGAGTAGATTAGAGTGTACTTATGTTAAGTAATTGATTCTAAGTGATTGGGGAAGAAATCATTCGATTCTAAGCGAAATAGGGTGCGAAAACAAGCAAAGAATTTCATCGAGTTTTCTGGGTTGGGGCCTGGCGCGATGCGCCAGCCAGAACGCCCAAAACCCTCATCTGAAGTTTAGGGGCTGGCGCTCCGTGCCACTCAGAGCGCCAAGGTCACCTTCCCCATCCATTTTGTCATCGGTTTCCCCGTTTGAGTTCGTTTAAAGTGCACCTTCACTCCTTATCGATTATAACTACTCTAAGCTACTTCTAAACACCTAGAAATCATTCATAACATGATCATAACCTTGAATTCATAATTCAACTTCAAGGTAGAGCTAAGAGTCAAATTTTGAGAATTCATTTGAACATTCTAAGAAAGTCCCTTTGAGCTATTTTGAGGAGTCTTCTACAACTTCTAGTAATTTGTTTCAAGGCTCGAGGAAGTGAGTAAGAGGATGAGGAAAATGTGTTCAAGAGTCTACTTTGTCATCACGAGATATTTCCTATAATGAACCATAACTCTTGAATTCATAATTCATATTCAAGAGAGAGTTAAGAGTAAAGTTCAAGAAAGCCTTTGAGTTCAATGGTGAATCCTTTGAGAATAACTATCGATTTGAACTAATTTTTGAGGAAGCAAGTAAGAGAAAGAGAAGAGTCGTATACATAAGTTCCATAATGTTATATAGACCTAAAATTCAAGTTGTTCATGCCATTAAATTCCGCATGAACTCCAGAAGTTGAGTATCTATGAGAGGATTAATATCTCCAAGTTCTAAGCCTTTAAGTGTTGAGTTCCTAATCCCTTTTGAGAAATATCTTTGAGTCCTTAAGTTGAACATTTCATGCCCATAATCCCACATGAACAATATAAGTCGAACAGTCTTGAGATGAATAGTATCATTGAAGTTCTTGAGCTCCAAGTATTGAGTCATATCTATAGTTATTGAAAACCTTGTATTGAGTCATTCATGTCCATCATTCGGCATGAACCATATTTTAAGAAGTCTTTTACAAATGCTTAAACTTTGTTTTAAGACTTAAGCATTG
Organism: Solanum tacnaense; assembly: GCA_029582525.1. Taxonomy (NCBI): domain Eukaryota; kingdom Viridiplantae; phylum Streptophyta; class Magnoliopsida; order Solanales; family Solanaceae; genus Solanum; species Solanum tacnaense. The sequence goes on from JAJOOD010000457.1 coordinate 53,062, forward strand.
AAGTTGAGTAAAGAGTAAGAGTAAAGTTGAAGTTCATTTCTTTAAAAGTATATGGGGACTATGTATTTCCAGAAGAGTTTAAAATGCTTTCACATTTAAATAAGAACGAAAAACTGAGATTTTCAAAAGAGTTTTTGAGCTAGTGTTTCAGTAAAGAGCCTTTGAGTTAGTTTTTCAGTAAAGAGCCTTTGAGCTAGCTTTTCAGTAAAGAGCCTTTGGGCTAATTTTCAGTTAAAGAGTGAATGCTTTCACAATAAAGTAAGAGAGGAGACCTTGATTTCCAAGATAGCCTTTGCGCTAAGTTTTTGAGCAATTATCTCAAATCACAGAAAGAAGTATGTTTTAAACATAAAGAGCTAGTATTATATTTTGGGAGTATTATTGAGCACCGATGTGGGAATTTGAATTTCCTATTAACTCAATTCTCCATGAAAACCATGTAACCATCATGGGTGGAAAAGGATCATACTTTTTAGATGAATCCTTTTTGCATAGACTAGTGGATCCACTAAGTTAAGTTAGGTCCTATACTGATGGCAAGGTATAGGATTGTCCTTGGCAGCGTGAGGTAAAGTGTTGTATCATCACTATAGCTCTTAAGTGATGGTTGTCGGTTAGAGAAACTCCCACAGAAACTATATTACTTTATTATATAAGTAAAGTTGAGTTTGTTATTGCATTTTCTTTAACGAACTAAGTTGTTTTACTATTTTATAAAGCTTTCCATATATTGCATGTGTATTGTTGCTTTATATTGAGTTGAGTATCCAGAGTTGAATACCCATAGTTGAATATCATATCTTTGAGTTGAGTATCTAATCTCTGTGTTCAGTATCTTATCGTTTAATACTTCTGAGTTGAGTAAGTTGAGTAGTTTTGAGTATCCTTGAGTTTTCCTTGAGTTGAGTAAGTTTGAGAAGATGTAAGTATGTTTCCTTTTTATCAAGTTTCAAGCTTATGTTTATGTTTTAGAATTCCCCTTACATGCTCGTACATTCCACGTATTGAGCCATTTGGCCTGCATATTTTCATGATGCAGACACAATTATTCAGAATCATCAACGGGAGATTCGTTGACATATCCAGGAGTTCGAGTTAGCTATGGTGAGCCTCCTTATTTTCAGAGGATTTCATTTACTTTTTTCAGTTTAGTCAGAATGTCGTGAGTCTTGTCCCGACTTCCATCTCTATCAGTTAGAGGCTTCATAGATAGTCAGTATAGTTGAGAAGTTTGTACTATTCATTTATTTTATTAAATGTTTTAAAGACTTAAGTTGGCTATTTTATGGCGAGTTGAATATCATATTTTTATTCAGAGTTTTCTTTTGAGTTAAAGCTTTGTATTTGAGTTATTGATTTTATTCAGTTTTTAAGCTTTGTGTGCTTGAATCAGTTTCCGCTTGTAGTCAGCCATGATGAGGTTCGCTTGGGGACCAGCAATGGTTCTCGAGTGCCGTCCATGTCCAGGGTGTAGGCTCGGGTCGTGACATCTGCCTGCACACAGTGATAGGTTCTTCCAGGAGCATGAGCTCATTTGTTTTAGTGGAGATTCTAGTACACATTTCATGAATAGATTCACCTTCTTTCATAGTAAAGCTTTCAAATTGAGCAATGAGGAGATCTAACTTATATTTCTTTGTTTGCTCGGTACCTTCGTACACTATTCTCAAATGATCCCAGATTTCCTTGGCTGATTCATAGGACGAAATCATATCATATTCATTAGCTCCAATGCCACACATTAATAACTTCTTGGCTTTGTGATTTTTCTCAACTTTCCTTTTGTCGAAGTCACTATATTGTTTTCAGGTTTTGGGAACGACCCTTATGACATCCTCATCTTTTACTTCTATAATAATTGGAACATAGGGACCTTCACGAACAACGTCCCATAGTTAAGTGTCCTCAGCCATCAAATAGTCATACATGCGAACATTCCACCATCTATAGAACTTACCATAAAAAAGAAGAGGCCTTGTACGAGACTGACCTTTTTGTAAGTTTAGTGGAGTCACCATTCGTTGCAAGAATCTCTCTCTTGGTGTTAATCAGATAGAGAGCCCAAGCTCTGATACCAATTGATAGAATGCATGTGTCCACCAGTGATCACTAGACCAGGTCCCTAAACAGAATAATAGTGCATAAAATAAATAGCTCAAAGTAGATCAGGCACAAAGATTTTATGTGAAAATCCCCTTGCTCGAGGGCGGTAAAAACTATGAACTGTACTCACATGATTTCAATCCAAACTCCATTTCACTCAAAAGAAGCAAAGTTTCAAATTACAAACTCTTGCAACCTAGGAATTAAAACTCTTTAATCTCTTCCTCCTTATTGTAGCAACTCTACTACAAAGGAAAACTAAGCAATAACTTTATTGTCCACTAAACAAACTAATTCTACTTGATCTAGACTTAAATAACCAACAAGGCTAACTCTAGCCACCAACTTCGATTTCAAAGATGAGAGCTAAACAAGCAGCAACTCTACTGCACCCAAACATCAACTTACTCTAGTTGACACTCTTAGGAAACTCTGCCCAAGAGAACATCAAAACAATGATGTAAAAAAGGCTTGACTAGAACATAGATGATTTGACTAACTAACTCTAGTTAATACAATTCAAACTAAAGACTTAGACAAGCAACCGATCTACTATCATTTATAAGTTAGGAGTAGATTTATAATATAAGCACATAAGACACAAAACTCAAAATACAACAAAGATGCTTCAGCACTCCATCAGGTCCCTTATTGAGTATGAGCAGTGTTCTTCCTTGAAGATGACCCTTTTTTTGTGAGTTTATGAATTTTCAGAAATTCAAAACTTTGTTTGTCAAATCTTGAGTAGTGTCTTCAGAGAAGAGACTATAATCAAATGGAAACAAACCCTTTGGACAAGGCCATTGGCTGGGAGCCTACTACTCTGAAAAGTTGTGCACCAACCATGTCAGATGTGCAACTTTTAGACAACTGTATTTTTACTTTTTCATGTACGCAGTTTATCCTCGACCAGGTCCCTTGTTAGATCCGGAAGTTTGTTAAATCATCAAAACTTCAAATCAACTTAAAATAACACATTCCCAAGCAGAAACTACCATTCAAATGAGTTATATGTGCAAGCAAGCACAACGGGGATATTGTCTTCCTATAGAAACAGTTCAGTAAAATTAACATAACTTTTTATTTGAATGTACAAATATAAACTCCTGAAACCATTTGAAACTAGCTAGGGTCCAATGGCTGTAATTTCACTCCAGTATTCATTGGCAAAATACACCTACACTGGGAGTCACAAACCTTTTTTAATTCACGTCACGTTACCCTAGCCATAATTCCTAACCCTTTTATTATTTCTCACCTTTTATTTTTTCTGAAGTTCTCATTTGACTCTTATACTGCGAAACACTTTCATTTCATTCCCAATTTATCAGAACATACTTTCGACCTTTCAACACATAAAACTTATTATTTCTCGTCAATTTAGAAAATGTGGAATATATAATAGAATTAAAACTTAGCAAAAATCATTCGGTTGTAAAAACTTTATCATTTGGCATTTTTGTAGGTATTATAACGACAATGTCTATTCCCGGATTCGTTCTCATTCTAAAGATCATGATGTTGGCTCAGGATCGCATGTACACGTCAGTTTGTCTAATAATGGAGAAAATGTTTTTAAGGCATCTGGTGAACCGAATAGGTATGGGATGTCCCTGATCGGAGAATCATTCATGGCTGGAGTGTTGGATCATCTTCGTTCAATATGTGTATTTACGATGCCTATCTCTAATAGGTAAACTTATTTTTATAACTCTTAATGTACTGCTTCCTTTGTTTCACTTGTTTATGCCAATACTTTGTGATGAGATTGCAAGGACCATCTTTTCTATTAGAACATAGGCATAGTTATATTTTACAGCCTAATAACTTTGAGTGATTAAAGATTTTTTAATGAAAATTTAGCAGTTTATCTTTAACCCTGTGTTTTGAATTGAAAGGATATATTTTTACTGAAAATTTTGTTTATCCAAGCATCTAGATCTGAATATACCAGTGATATATATTCATGTAGTTTCAGACGAATTTCCATATTCTTGGAGAGGATGTAAAATGTGTTCTTTTCATATTTGATTAAGCATCAATTCACTACATTTCAATCCCTGATTAATTGGGATAACCTGATACACCTATTTATGTTTTTTTTTTTTTTCCATTTTTTCAATGTTTCATCGTTGTACTGTAAGATATTGGAAGTATCGTTGTCTGGCTTTACAGTAGTAAATTATGGAACAGACTATTGTTTGTGGGTCCATATATAATTTTTACAACTTCGAAAAAATTGTATCACTTTTTCAGATAAGTGATAGAAGAATATTCTACTTAAGTTTGATTTTCTTATGGTCATTGATGTCACTGCCTACATCATCATGAGCCATGCTACTCTATAAAATGGTCATCAACTCATGAGTTCAAAACACACCAAAATAGAGAAGCAATAGAAAGTAGAGAGAGTGATCCACAAATTATTTCTTTGTTTGTGAGAAAATAGTGTGAAAGTAATATTATTGTGAGTTGTAAGAAATAAAAGAGTGTTAAGTAGTAGTCTTTTTATACTATAAAGTTTTTCATCAATATTATTGTACTACTTATTCGGGTATCATATTTACCCCATTTTAATATTTGGTGTCGTTATTACTTGCTATTAAGTTTGGACACTATTCTGGGTGTGATTATCATTTGTCCAACAACGTGGCATCAGAGTCATGAAAAATAATGGTCTGTTGTCCTTTCAATACCCCATCTCACAAGAGAAAATTATGAAAAGAGGTATCAACGAATGAAAGTCACTATTGGCTCTAAAGATGTTTGGGACATTGTAGACAAAGGGTATACAAAACCCGTTAATGAGAAAACTTGTCCTCAAATGAAAATGAGGTATTGTTAAAGACAAGAAAGAAAGATCAACAAACCCTCACTCTCATGCATCAATATTTGGATGATGACATGTTTGAGAAGGTGGTTGATGCAATCACCTTAAAAGAAGTTTTGGAGATTTTACAAAATTCTCTCCAAGGAGTTGATGAAGTAAAGAAAATAAAATTTCAAACTCTAAGGGCGGACTTTGATGTCTTAAAAATGAAAGAATCTGAATCCATTTCGAATTTCTGTTCAGGATTTATGGCTATCGTGAATCAACTAAGAAGATACGGGGAGGAACTAGATGATGTGCATGTGGTAGAAAAGATTCTTCATTCTTTAACACCTAAATTTGACCCGCCCTGCTAAAGAAGATCGATGCAAAGGTTAGATTTCACCACCTCTATCTACCCAACTAGTACTATTTGATCTACAAAAATCCAACCTGAAAACTTTCTCTCCCCCAGAATTATGTGGTGTGTGCTCTTGAGGAAAGATTTAAACTCTATAACAATAGAGCAATTGGACGGTTCTTTACTAGCCCACTGATAAAAAAAGAACTAGCCCATGGAGAGAAAATGAAATGGAGAAAAGAAGAGCCACTAAATGGACAATGGCGAGGCCTTGGAGGTCGGGGAGCCCGTGAAAGAGGAAAAAGTTATACCAACAAATTCAACAATGAAGATAAAAGTGACCAGTCATTCAAAGGTCGTAGACGTGATCAACGAGGAGGTAGAGGAGTGGGGCCTATCAAGGTACAAATAAAAGGAGGTATGACAAATCTAAAATTAAGTGTTATAACTGTCATAAAATTGGACATTACTCTTGAGAATGTCGTAGTAATGTTGAAGAGACAATTAATCTTGTTAACAACAATAAAGAAGAAGATGAGTCAACGTTATTATTAGCACTCAAAGAAAAAGATACAGATGATTGCAGTTCACGGTATCTTGATAATGGAGAAAGCAATAATATGTGTGGCCACAAAGATAAGTTTGTGGAGATAAAGAAGATGGTGAAAGGTTATGTGTCTTTTGGAGATACATCAAAGATCCAAATTGTAGGGATAGGTATGATTCTGATATCTTGTAAAGATGGTGGCCATAAATTGATTAACAATGTTTATTATGTGTCAAAATTAAAAAGTAATTTTTTGAGTTTGTGTCACTTCTTGAAAAAAATATTATATTCATATGAAAATTATGCATCTTTGTCTTAGAGATTCAAGTAACAACTTAATTGCTAAAGTGCATATGACAAAGAATAGGTTGTTCCCTTTGAATCTTAAAACGATCAATGCAAAGTATTTAAAGGCTAATGTGCAAGATGACTCATGGTATTGGCATATGCGATTTGGGGACTTGAACTTTGAAGCACTCAATCAATGGGAGACATGAACATGGCTGATGGGATTCTTTCAATCAACCATCCAAATCACTTGTGTGAAGCTTGTCTTCTTGAAAAACATGCAAAGAGAAGTTTTCCAAAGGAGACTACATCAAGAACAAGTAAGCCACTTCAACTTGTACACATAGATGTGTGTTGTCCAATCGGTCCACCTTCTTTTGGTAAAATAAAATACTTCTTGCTTTTGTTGATAGTTTCATTAGAAAGATTTGAGTATAATTCTTGAAGTAAAAATCTGAAATTTTTGTTGCCTTAAAAATTTCAAAGCACTTGTAGAAAAAGAAAGTGACTATGAAATAAAAGCATTAAGGTCCAATAGAGGAGGTGAGTTCACTTCAAAATAATTTAATGGTTTTTATCAATCTCATGAAATTTGTTGCCCTCTAACGATACCTTACTCTCCCCAACAAAATGGATTTGTAGAAAGAAAGAATAGAGCAATTCTTAATATGGCTTGATGTATGTTGAAAGATAAACATCTACCAAAATAATTTTGGACCGAGGCTGTTTCTTGTGCAGTTTATTTGACCAACAGGTCTCCAAAAAAGAATGTACGAGATCAAATGCCTCAAGAAGCATGGAACGGAAGAAAGCCAAATGTCAAGCACTTAAGAATCTTTGGGAGCATAACATATGCTCATGTTCCACATCAAGGGAGAGCTAAACTTGATGATCATGGTGTCAAGTATGTGTTTGTTGGCTATGACGTGAGTTCAAAAAACTACAAATTATATAATCCAAGCAACAACAAGTGGTGGTGAGTCATGATGTTGAATTTGATGAAGAAGCATCATGGAATTGGAAGACTCTGTAAGAAACAACATATGATTTTCTTCCATATTTTAAAGATGATGAAGAATAGGAAACCATGGAACCTGCACAGGATGCAACCCCACCTCCTTCACCAGCAAATGTTTCATCTCTGTCTACTCAAGAGAGTTCAAGTGAAAGACCACATATGATGAAGAACATTTAATAACTCTATGATGAAACAAAGGAAATTACTAATTTTGATTTTTTGTGTTGTCTCTTTGCTGATAGTGAACCAATAAATTTTGATGAAGTTGTTACTGGCAAAACGTGGAGACAAGCCATGGAGGAGGAGATCCAGTCTATAGAGAAGAACGACACTTGGGAGTTAATGACTCTTTCCAAGGGTCATCGAGCAATTGGAGTCAAATAAATATACAAGACGAAGAAAAATGTCCACGGAGAGGTAGCGAGATACAAAGCAAGACTTGTGGCTAAAGTCTACAAGCAAAGCATGGCGTCGACTGTGAGGAGGTCTATGTGCATGTTGCCCGCATGGAGACGATCCATCTATTGATCTCTTTGACGGTTCAAATGAAGTGGAAAATCCATCAACTAGATGTCAAATCGATATTCTTGAATGGATATCGTTAAAAAGAAGTCTATGTTGAGAAATCATTGGGCTTTGTGGTAAGAAGTCATGAAGATAAGGTGTTGAGGTTGAAGAAAACCTTATATGAATTGAAGCAAGCTCCACGAGTTTGGAATAGTCACATTGTCAAATACTTTCAAGACAATGAATTTACTCGTTATCTCCATGTATATGCTCTTTACATTAAAGTTCATCCTAATGGAGATATTCTGCTTGTTTGTCTTTATGTTGATGATCTCGTTCTAATGGGTAACAACCCATCTTTATTTGAAGCTTTCAAGGAAGCTATGTCGATCCCTTGAGTTTGAGATGACGGACATAGGGCTCATGTTATATTACTTGGGCCTAGAAGTGAAGCAAATGGAGGAAGACATCTTCATATCTCAAGAAAGCTATACAAAGGATATTTTGAAGAAGTTCAATATGTTTGATTGCAACCTTGTGAACACCCCAATGGAATGTGGAATAAAATTGTCAAAGTTTGATGATGGAGAAAAGGTGGACTCCACTCTGTTCAAAAGTCTTGTAGGAAGTCTAAAGTACTTGACATGTATGAGACTAGATATACTCTTTGCGCTTGGAGTATTAAGCCGCTTCATGGAAGCTCCTACCTCCACTCACTTGAAGGTCGCTAAAAGAATTCTTCGTTACCTAAAAGGTACAATAGACCTTGGGCTATTTTTTTCTTCTTCTGATGATTTTAATCTTGTGGGATATTGTCATAGTGATTATGCGGGGGATGTTGATGATAGAAAAAGCACATCTGGTTTTGTGTTTTTATTGGGTGATTGTGTTATTTCTTAGAGTGCAAAGAAACAATCAATTGTTACTCTCTCGACTTGTGAAGCAGAATATGTGGCAGCGACATCATGTACATGTCATGCTATTTGATTGAGGAGATTGTTGAAGGATCTCAAGTTGCTGCAAATTGAAGCCACAATGATTTGGGTTGATAACAAATCTGTGCAAGCACTTGCCAAGAATTCAGTGTATCATGATCGAAGCAAGCACATAGACACAAGGTATCACTTTATCCGAGAATGCGTTTCCAAGAAAGAGGTAGAGCTCAAGTATGTGAAATCTCATGATCAAATTGCGGATATCTTTACAAAGCCTCTCAAGTTTGAAGATTTTCCGAGGTTGAAATCAAGACTTGAAATAAACAAGAAAAAACAAAATTAAGGGACACATTTGTAGGATATATATATATTTGAAGTCCTCATTTGCAGCATTAGGATAATTACATTAGTCTTCCATTACTGTAAATTGATGAAATATTGGTCCACTTTTACTGCATGAATTTTGCAACTGTCAACATTTTATATATATATATATATATATATATAATCTTTGTGTGGTAGAGTTTCCTATTAAAGTATCCTAATATATTTTAATTGTGTTGACTTAAGATTGATATATGATGTACAGTTATGAGCGCTTAATGTCTAAGTCGCGGAATTCATCATTTATTTGTTGGGGGGTAGAATGCAAAGAGTTACCTGTAAGAGCCTGTTGCCCTCCTGGAGATGCTAATGGTGGAGTAACTAATTTTGAAATTAAAACTTTTGATGGATCTGCAAATCCACACCTGGGTCTTGCTTCTATAATTATTGCTGGTATCAATGGCCTGCGAAGAAATCTATCAATTCCAGAACCAGTAGGTGAGCAATCTATGCACCATCTTTCATTAGTAATTTTTTCAATGAAAACTCATATTTGTGCACTTTTACTCATATTTTCTACTTAAACAGAACCAGAGTCTTATGTCTTCGATTGGGACAACGATGATATAAGAGTACCAGATTCTCTAAGATGCTCCATTATCCATATGGATTCAGACAAATGGTTCAATGAAATGTTGGGTCAAGAATTTTTGTACACCAGAAGAGGAGTTGTCGGCGTACGTTTGCTTCTTTTTAATGAGTTTCAATTTATTCACATAAGAACTGATTATTGTCAGACTCATATGTAGATATAATAGCTTTTTAACTTTGCCAATCTATTACTAACAATAATGAATAGCAAAGTAGTACACCATAAATTATTGAGCAAAGGATATATATTTATTACGCTGGTCGTAGGGTAAATTTTTGAAATATTGTGAAGATTCTAACGATGATTTCTTCTTTTGCAGGATGAGATTGGACACAATTTCGATGGTGGAGAGAAAAAATACGTGCATATTGTATTCAATTATTAGGTTTTGCCTTATCTATCAGTACGATCACGACCGGTCTATATTGTTTTTAATTTCTTCGTTGTACCCCATTTCTCATTTGGTTGTCTTATGGACTTGTTTAGCAGAGCATGACAGTTATTTTAGTTTCTCACTTCTGTTTAACTTAGTTCAAACTTCGCATCGATATAACTGTTTGAAAGAGATTAATCATTAATAAATGCTATATATATCCTTTTGGTGTAACAGAATTCTGAGTTACCCAGTTTTCAACTTTGATTTAAAAATAAAATATTGGCCTAATACATGATCAGCCTTTTAAACTTGTAAAAATATATTGGCAAAAGGCATAAATTGTCCCCTAAACTTGTATCCAAAAGTCATTTACACACTTTAACTAATGGGGCGACCTATTACACACCTTAAGTACATAAAAGTATATTTATTTCCCCCTTCCGTCACCCAACCCAGGGCGCGTTTCGCTCCACATAGTTGAGCGCGTCAACACGCTAATAAAGTCATTTTTATTTATTTTTTTAATTAAAAAAACCCAACCCAACGGTTATATTTTCATTCTCTTCATATAACCCACCCATCCGACCCTAATGAACAAAAACCCTAAATTTTCACCCAAAAATCTGAATCAAGAACCCTAAATTCAAACATAGTTCAAAATTCCTTCTTTTGAATCAAAGGTAACTCTTTTTCATTATTATTCATTCATCTCTTTTCCATTTTGATTCATTTCTCTCATTTTCATTTTGATTTGTTTCTATCTATTTCGTATTTTGAATTTTTTAGTTGTTTGATTCACGATAATTCTTATTAAGGTGCTACAATGGCTCGAATAAGCTTGACTAGGCTCTGTTTGCAAGAGGAAGATCATGAATTGGAAGAGGTGCGATGCAAACACAAATTTATTTTGCCTTTGCTGACCTCTTGGACCCCGAGAAATCCTGGTAGAAGATATTGGGGTTGTTGTTGACACCCAATTTTGGCCTAACATTTTCAAAAATTCGTAACTTTTAAGTTTTATTTATTTAATAGTTCAAAATAAATTTTTTATAATTTTAAATAAGTTTATCGATAACTATCCTTATTTATCAAAATTTAGTATTTTTCTTTTATTAGTTAATCTTAAAATTGCATTTTTACATGTCATTAGTTACGTTCATTATATATTTTTTAATATTCATTATATTTGTTACATTTGTTAATATTTATTTTGATATTTTGCACAGTCTAGAAATTTATTCAAATACAGATATTTTACTTGATCGATTATTTTGGACCACAATTCCAAGCCCACAATTGAGACCATTTAACAATTATTTCCTATATAAATTTTGGTTAGGTTAAAAAATAGGGGGGGGGGGGGATTTATTTTTTAGAATAGGATTGTAAAATTTTCAGATTTGGATTCACAAAAGGAGTTTCACTATTGATTAATTTCCGGTCACCACCACCGGATTCCGGCCAAGCTCGGACAGCCCTAAAACCCCCATTTCCCCCCTCCCATTTCTTCTCCAAACCAGATCCAAGACCCCTTCTGGCTACTCTCACTTTGTCATTTCCGGCAAAATTCTGGTGAAATCCCACCTCTTTTCCGACCAGACAACTCAACAGCTTCCCAACACCACCATGTCACGACCCAAGCCTAGGGCCTAGACGTGACCGGCGAATGGGGAACCCGAAGGAACCCCAAACAAGCCTCATAGCGTATCATTACACATCCTTGGTCGCGGAAGCAATTAAAATGACCATAAGCAATAAGCATAATCA
>JAJOOD010000458.1:0-48515 GCA_029582525.1 Solanum tacnaense
ACGATTTATCTCAACTTGTATTGCGGTCACACCCCAAGAACTCTCCCCTATACTTGATTTTTTTGTTATTTTTGTTGTTTTTACCACTTGTGACAAAATCCCCAATTGATATTTGACACTCTTGTGTCACCCCCTTTAATTTACAATGTTTTTAATCGTTAATGTCTTTAGCTACGACTAATTAGAACTAAAATTTTATTTTTCTATTAATTCTCAAAGCCACTCTCTTGGGACACGAACCCAGCCTTTAGTTGGGTTAATAGATTATCGACGATCGTAGACACTCGTACCATAGATTAGTGTCGTTGGTAACGATAAGCATCAGTAGCCAACGTGGGTAGAAAAGGGTCATACTTTTTAGATGATTCCTTTATTGCTTTTTAGCATAGATTAGTGGATCCACTTAGGTAAGGAGTTCTATACCCCGACAAAGTATAGGACAACTCTGGCAGCATGGGCAAGATGTTGTATCATCACATAACTCATAGTGATGGTTGTCGGTTAGAGAATCTCCCAAACAGAGTTATTTTGTATTTTTGCATACAAACAAAGTTTATATTGTATTTTATAATACATTGAGTTGTTATCTACTGTTTTAAAGCTTTTCTTTATATTGCATTATATCTATTGCTTTATATTGAAATGAATTGAGTTGAGTTGAGTTGAAACAAGGTAAGTGTTTCTTCAGTTCCAGTTCAAGCTTATGTCATGTTTTAGATTTCCCCTCACATGCTCGTACATTCCATGTACTGACGCCATTTGGCTTGCATATTTTATTATGCAGATACAGGTAACAAGGATCAATATCCAACGCTTCGTTGATCTAGTTGAACTTCAGAGTTGTTGGTGAGCCTCCTTGCTTCCGGAGGATTCCTTGTTTACTCTCAGTCATTTCATTTTGTTATTTGGATGTTGTGGGTCTTGTCTCAACATCCATCTCATTTAGTAGAGGTTTCATAGATAGTTAGACAGTATTAGTTCATGAGTCTTGTTCATTTCAGTTGTTATGTTCTAGACTTGAGTTGCCATTTTTGCCAGTGAATGTTTCTTTAAATATTTTGAGTTAGCTATTTTGAGTTAAAGCCTTACTTTGAAAGTTATCTTATTGTTGAGTAAGTCTTCCGCTAAGAGTTAAGCCAAGACAAGGGTTCACTTGGGGCCAGCAATGTTTCTCGAGTGCCGGCCACATCCAAGGGTGTAAGCTTTGAGTGTGGCAAACTTGGTATCAGAGCACAGAGTTCAAAAGTCCTGGGGTGTCTATTAAGCCATGTTTGTAGAGTCCTAGTTATCGGTGTGAAGCGTGCCACATCTATAATTAGGAGGCTGTGACATTAGGAACTCTCTCACTTCTTTCATACTTTTTTCGTGTGATAGAGTTCATTTCTGTAAAGTTTATTTTTGATTCGTGCTTGCACGTATCTTTCAGATCATGCCTTCACAAAGAGTTGTCTGAGGTCGTCCTGCTAGGAGGAATGTTGAGGATCAAGGGGTCCCTGATGAGTACACAAATTGGACTCATTTAGGGCTATATTTTGATAGAATTAGTGTCCTCAAATGCATATTTTATCTCAATATATGATGAAAACCCTTAAGTTTTAGGTATTTGGTTGAAGGAAAGCATGGACACTACTTAGCAAAAAAGGAACAAAGGCACCTGAAAGAACTAAGAAATGAAGATCTGAGAATCGCCGAACCTCTTCGGCGAGTCACCATAAGGTCTTATCCTCGCCTTTTGTTCCAGTGTGCTGAGCCCTGAAGGAAAGGATCAAATCAGCGGTGAAAAAGAGCAGTCGGCGTATCGCCGAGCAGTTTCGTGAAGCTGTACTATGTCGCCCAATGATCCAAACATGATGAGGCTGAAGGATAGAGCAAAACAACGTTGAAACCTACCAAAGGGAGGATCGCCGAGTTGATCAGTGATCTCGACTAACGAGGCCGAATGATCCACTACAACATAGATTTTTGAAAACTATAAATACTCGTTGAAGAGTTGTAGCTTAGTATCAGATTTTTAGTGTGGAACAATTAATATAATTTTTAATACTTTTTATTTTTTCTTTGAGTTTGAGAGGATTTTGAAAACTTGAAGAAGAAGAGGGTTTCATCTCCAAGGATTTGGACTTAGGTCTCTTGGATTCTTTATTCTTGGCCTGTAACACGACTTAAATTTATGTATAAATTTCTATCTCTTGATGTGTGGCTAAAAACCCCAATTCTTGGGGTATGATTTTATGAATATGGGTTAGATTAGTTGTTGGGTCTTGCTTGCTGATAGTCTATTCGTAGTTTAAATGTGATTTCATTTAGTGGTTGTGGATGAACTTAATGAGGTTGCAGTTGCAAATATAATCTCATATATGTGTTTTTGGCTTACTCGAGAGAGAGGTCGTAAAACTAAGACCACTAAATTGATTGCCAGTGTGAGTGAGTCAACATGAGGTTCAGCTCGAGAGAGTGAACCCTAATCCCATGTCCACACACTCAGCTCGAGAGAGTGAGTGGATTAAGGCGGAGGCTGTTCTTCATGCGGCAAATGGGTGTCCGAGAGGAACCCGCTTGAAACGGGGTAAGTTTCTCCAGAGAGAGCTTATCCCCTTTAAAGTCTAGCCTAGTCACAAATACTCAGGAGTCGTTTGGTTTGAATTCAAGTTATGATGGGATTAGTTATGATGGGATAAGTTATGATGGGATTAGTTATGATGGGATAAGTTATACTAAGATTATTTTTTATTGAGTGTTTGGTTTGTCGTATTCAAAATAATAAATCTTAAGAACAACATATAAGTTTACTAAAATACCCTTCATGGATGTGAAAAGTAATGTATAAAAAGTGTTTAAAGGGACATTTTTGTCATTTAGTCATTTTATCCCGGGATTACTATACCACCCATGGGAAGGGATAACTTTTCCCGGTATTAATTATTAATCCCAGGATAAGTTATCCCAAACTTCCCAACCAAACAATAAATTAAGTGCCATAAAATAATTATCCCAGGACTATTTGTACCTATCCTTCACACCAAACGACCCCTGAATGAATTTACTATCAAAAGCATGTACGCAATGATTTAGTCTATCCCATATTCCTATCACATCGTAAGAATCCCCCTCTCATTGCTTAGATGTCTTTGTTAATTTTGCGGTTTATACTTGCTAGTGACAAAACCCCCATTGTTAATTGACACTTTTGTGTCCTCCTTTAATTTACAATGTTTTTAATCGTTAATGTCTTTAGCTACGACTAGTTAGAACTAATTTTATTTTTCTATTAATTCTCAAAACCACTCCATTGGGACTCGACCCCAACCTTTGGTTGGGTTATTATACTATTGCACGATCGTAGACACTTGCATCAGAAGTTGTGTCGTTGATTACAAAAACATCAGTCCCCAATGCACCAGAAGTGCAACCCCAAGGAGAGGTCACTAATGCTGAGTTCCGAGATGCTATCCGGATGTTGAGTCAAGTGGTGGCCAACCAACTGGGAAACAGAGAGGGGATTGACAGGATGTGGCTGATACATCTATAGTCCATGAGTTTGTAAGAGTGAATCCTCCAAACTTCACCGATTCAAGTGTCACTGAGGATTTAGAAAAATTTGTGGAGGAACTGCAGAATGTTTTTGAAGTTATGCATGTTGCTTATACTGAGTGAGTGGAACTAGCTGCATACCAACTAAAGGGTGTTGCTAGGGTATGGTTCGCCTAATGGAAGAATAGTAGAGCTGAGTGTGCACCGATTGTGAGCTGGGCTGTGTTCGAAGGTGCCTTCATGGGACGTTTCCCCGTAAGCTAAGAGAGGCAATGGTAAGAGAATTCCTCACTCTTAACCAAGAATCTATAAGTGTGCATGAGTACATCCTCAAGTTCACCCAACCTTCCCATTATGCCCCGGAGATGGTTGCTGACATGAGGAGCAGGATGAGTCTGTTCGTTGTTGGGTTGTCTCGTCTGTCAAGTAAGGAGGGCAAGGCAGTTGATAGGAGATATTGACATAACAAGACTTATGATCCATGTGCAGCATGTTAAGGAAGATAAGCTGAGGGATAGAGAAGAGTTCTGAAATGAGAAGGAAAATACATCAGGAAATGAGTCCAGGCAGCAGAAAGGTAATGCAAACCGATCTTCTTTTCAATACAAGACAGATGGGCCTGCTCAATCATCTGCTAGTACACTTGCACCAAGGAACAAAGGTGAGTTCAAGAATTCGAATTCACAGAATTCTAGAGCAAGACCTGCATAGTCTTAGGGTAGTGTGGCACAATGAGGTAATGAGACTCCTGCATGTGCTAAGTGTGGTAGGAACCACTCAGGAGTGTGTCGTGATGGCTCCACTAGTTGTTTCAAGTGTGGTCAAAATGGTCGCTTCATGAGAGAATGTCCAAAGAACAGGCAAGGTAGTGGTAATGGGGGCAACAGAGCCCAATCTTCTTCAGTGGCTCCACCAGACAGAGCTGCACCTGGAGGAGCTACTTCAGGAACTGGCGGAGGAACGAACCGTCTGTATGCTATCACTAGTCACCAAGAGCAGGAGAATTCTCTAGATTTTGTCATTGGTATGATCAAAGTCTTTTCTTTTGATTTTTATGCTTTGCTAGATCCAGGAACGAGTGTATCTTTTGTGATTCCTTATATTCCCATGAATTTTGATATTCTTCTAGGGAAACTTCTTAGTCCTTCAGTGTTTCTACACATGTTGGTGAGTCTATACTAGCTGAGAGAGTTTATCGTGGTTGTACCATTTCCTTCAATCACAAGGACACCATGGCTGACTTAGTCTAGTTAGACATGGTAGATTTTGATGTTATTCTAGGTATGGACTGGCTTCATGCCTGTTATGCCTCAGTTGATTGTAGAACTCGAGTAGTTAAGTTCCAGTTTCCTAGTGAGCCAGTTATAGAGTAGAGGAGTAGTTCAGCAGTTCCTAAGGGTCGTTTTATTTCGAACCTTAAGGCCAGAAAGTTAGTTTCCAAGGGGTGCATCTATCACTTAGTCTAAGTTAATGATTCTACTATTGAGACACCACCTATTCAGTCAGTTCCAGTTGTAAGTGAATTTCCAGAAGTCTTTCCAGATGATTTTCCCAGAGTCCCTCCTGAGAGAGAAATAGACTTCGGTATAGATATTCTTCCTGATACTCGTCCTATCTCTATTTCGCCATATAGAATGACACTAGCCGAGTTGAAAGAGTTCAAAGAACAGTTAAAAGATCTTCTTGAGAAAGTTTTCATTCGACCAAGTGTCTCACCTTGGGGCGCTCCGGTCTTACTTGTGAGGAAGAAAGATGATTCTCTTAGAATGTGTATATGTTACCGTTAGTTGAACAAGGTTACTATCAAGAATAAGTATCCTCTTTCGAGAATTGATGATCTTTTCGATCAACTTTAGGGTGCTACATGTACCTTATGACTACTCTCTCTTTACTGAAGGAATGGTACTACAGTGTTTGTCGTAGTGAATGTGGATGATATCCTTTTACTAGGAATTGTTGTTCATGAAATTCTCAGCCTTACTTCTTTTCTTCATCACTACTTCAAGATCAAGGGCTTGCAACATTATTTTCTTAGCTTGGAAGTTATTTACAAGTAGGATAGTATTCTTATTTCTCAGACGAAGTTTTGATCAAGTGAATAGACTAAAACTAACTCAAATAACAAATGCAGGCCATTAAGACCAAGTCAAACCTAAAGAAGCATGACAAAAACAAGCTAGACTATAATAGAAATATACTACAAGGCTAACTACACCACAACTTACTACCGAACCCACAATAAATGTCTATAAGCATGTAGGATAAAAACTACTAATCACGAGTCGGATAGGGTCTCGATATACCTATTACCGATATAAAGCTAAAGAATATTCCAAACTCAACAACTCTGGAAAAAAATTGAGAGTACCCATCTTCAGCTGAACACGACCACATGCACGAGGTTCCTGTCTACTTGATAACCTACGCATGCAAGGACAGACCTACTTTTGGTCTAGGGGTGTCGAGCGACACCCCTATATCAGAAAATTACATTGTATATAGAGGTCAAATTTTAGTTTAATAAATATAAATACATGAATTGACACCTCTTGAAACAAGTTGAAGGTTTATTCTATTGGTTAAGGGGTTGCAAAAATTCCATGAGGTCATGTGTTCAGGCCCTACTAACCTCATTATATTTTTTTTACTGTAACCATTGACTCCCCTTAATGAAAATCTGTACTGAATATGTAATGTAAGCGGTAGAATAACAAAAATCGCTTAACTAAAACTGAAATCACAACAAAGGAGAAGCATTAATTATGCATGTGGTGTAGGTGAACACTCCGATCTTAGCCTCGGAGGGCATGAATGCATGTGGTATAGGCGAACACCCTGATCCAATGCATGTGATGTAGGAGAACACTCCGATCTTCGCCTTAGAGGGTATGAATGCATGTGGTGTAGGCGAGCACCCTGATCCTTGACCTCAAGGGCATGAAATGAAATGCATATGCACCATTTTTATGTATATAGGCAAACAATATGAACATCACACTACACAACAATCTCAACTAACCCAACAATTCATATAGAACAATAATCATTTAGCATATAAATCTGTTCGGACCGTCGATGCCACCGTGATATCTAAAAGCCTACAAGGAAACAATTCTTTCCATAGTACATATAAAACAATAATCATCTAGCATGCAAATTCTGTTTGGATCGTCGAGGCCACCATGATATCTAGTAAAACACGTATAACATGGACATTAATATAAACAAAATAGAAACATAATACGTTAGAGGCATCTGAAAATTGACTCTTGGATAACACATTAGACCTCAAAATCATAAATGATAAGAAATCGTACCAAAAAGAAAATAAACAACTGTCACATACTTCGAATTTGAGCTTAAATAACTTGATGTTGATTAAAAAAAATTAGTGACAAATTATAACCTCAAAATATTTCTTTCCACAAATGCTCTTCAACGAAGTTTGTATATATCTAAAATAATTAAAAGCATTATTTGGTATAAAGGCAAAAAATGAAGATTTACAGTAATTTAAAAAGTTACTTTGTAAAGGAAAGAAAATGGATGAGAATTAATGTTTGGCAACATAATATATGTTAGCTAATTTTGAAATAAAGGTAAAACACTTAATTGTTTTGCTCGATTGATGACACCACATAAATCTTATTTGTTGTTTTCACCATACTTTTTATTCCGTTATGTATGTATTTTGATATTATATAGATTTGTGGTAAAAAATATATATCATTTTTGATATATACTATAATTAATAGAAAATTATTTTGAATAAATTCTACTTCATATAATAATATTTTTTCAACACAACTAGATTTATCTTATCTCCAATAAAATATCGACAAATTATAAAAATCTTATAATTAGTGAATTCATAGAAGTGAATAAATTCTACTTCATTCCATTAAGTCTATTTTTATAATAATTGTTTTAAATTTAGGCTCGTAACCCTTAAATATGGAACGAAGGACAACTCTAAACACCTGAGGTGTTACATACACCGGTACTACAACTTAAATTATCTCCCTAACCCCTCTATCAAACTTAGACCCAAAGATGGTACTGTTTCCCATTCGATTCAGACCCAAATGAGAGGAGCTCGACAATTATGTAGTGTTTCCTTCATTTTAATATATTTATCTGGTTTTGACTTAACATAAAATTTAAGAAAGTAAATTATTTTTTGAATTTAGTAATCTTAAATTAAAGATATTTAATCTTGTAATTTTAAATATGTCATAAAAAAATGAAAAATAAAGAAATTGTCAAAAAAGAAAAAAAATCTTTTTAAAATGAACTAATTATAAAGATAAGATAAATAAATTAAAATATATAAAATAATTTTCAAAGAAATAGAACAACATTGCAATGAATCAGTTTAAATTGATACTAACAATTAATTAACAAGTATATCCACTTGTAAATTATTTTGACAAGACACTGAGTCATGTTATCGATAAGGCAAAGGAGCCATGGGATCATATGGTCAGCTTTAGTGTCATACTGGCACCCAGGCACATGTAATGCGGCAAAATCTATACCACCTCTCTATAAATAAAAATTGATTTAACTTATTTTTTCGTATTCTTAATAAGATAATTTATTAACCACACAAATAGTCATGAAATTTTTTAGATCATAAATTTTAAAAGTCTTCATTTTTTTCTTAAATTTTGTGTCTAACTCAAATTCTGCCACATAAATTGAGATAAAACTAAAAAATTATTTGACCACATACATCTTTAACAGTAACATTATTATTATTGAAACTTGCTTTAAAATAACAAATAACTTCTACTGTTTTGTTATTAAATATGGTTGTATACTATTAAATTTAAATAGAATGAGAATTCTTAAATGAACAATCAATTAATTACCAAAAGAAATAAAAAAAAATAAACGCACAACTAATAAGATTAATTTACTAGAATCGTGCATGCAAGTATACTATGCATATCTATCTTCATACTAATACGAGTTGTGATGCTCATGAAATATTGTTGTAATGATTCCTTAGGTCATTTTGAGCCCTAAAACAATTTTGAATCTTCCCGTAAAATTTTAAATAGAGATTTTGAACTATTTAGTAACTATGGTTATTTAATTGACGGAAATTTATTAAATAATTCATTTTTAGTTGTTGATTAATGGGTGAAGTACATAATTTATTTAATACTCTATACCCCTTAGCCATGTGTAAAATCTAGTTAAATAAAGAAAAAGGGGGCAGAAACTAGCCTTGTGCGGCGTAGAACATAGAACAAAGAGGAACAAAGTGCTTTAGATTGGCAATGCTCGAAAGCTTTACAAAATGGAAAGGTAAAATCTTGAGGATTCGTAATACGTGTTGAACATTTGAGGTATGTTAAGACTTTGTCGAGGGACATTTCTCCAATTAAAGATTAAAAATGGAATAGAAAATGGAAAGGGCGAACAATGGGGTCTCGTACCAATGGTGATTTACTGTGAAATGACGGATTGTAATCCAAAAAATTCCAAAGTATATGGGCATTAGCTGTTGTATTATTGACTTTATTTCTTTTGCGTGGTTATGTTTCTTTATTGAACCCGTATAATTGTGATGGTTGAGGTGATCATATGTTATACTGAAATTTGATTCATTTAGATGCATCATCATTTCCTATTTTGTTGACATTCCATTGTGCACACGCATTGACATGAGATTGATTATGACTAAAGGTCTGACACATGGAGATCATCCGTGTTGAGATCGATTTATGATTATAAATTGGACACGTGCTGGAATTGTTTGATTTTATGATAGTACGTTAAGATCATTCGCACAGACACGTAGAGATCGTCCATGTCAGTATATGAACTTTGTGAGTTCCCCATGGGCCACGAACTCTCAATGTATTTCCAAGAAGTATCTTGTATATACAGTTGAGAGAGTACTTGACATTTGAGGTATATCATTTCATGGTATTGCATTGCTTTGAGTCTCATTACATCATTCATTCTTATTTGATGATGTACTTCATTGGTGTTTGGAAATTACATGACATTCAATTATTCCCACTTTGGTGAAACTTGACTATACGTATAATGCAGACTTATAAAATTAAATAATGATTTCTTATATACTCTTGTCACTACTTCTTCGTTGTCGGTCTATGAGACATACTGAATATACGTGGTTTCGTACTCACACTATACTTGTTGCACTCTTTTGTGGTGCAAAGTCAATTTTGAACACGATCGCATCTCGTGAAACTTTCTGAGTTTTAGCTTGAGTTATCTTGGAGTTGTGGTGAGCTTTTT
This sequence comes from Solanum tacnaense, assembly GCA_029582525.1. Lineage (NCBI taxonomy): Eukaryota > Viridiplantae > Streptophyta > Magnoliopsida > Solanales > Solanaceae > Solanum > Solanum tacnaense. Next base: position 9,811 of record JAJOOD010000458.1, read on the forward strand.
GGTTGTTCCACACCCATAGTTTTCTCCATCTCTTTATTTATTCAGTTTTTTAGTATCCATACAAGATATTTCATACGTCTAGACTTGTCATTTTTAGTTTTAGATTTACATCGTGTTTTAGAAGCTTTTGTACTTATGACATTAAATCTTGGGTGGTATTTCAGCTTTCCGCATTTTATAATTTTGAAAAACTTAGTGTTCAGGATATTTTACTTTTCACTTACCTTTCCACTTTAATTATTAAGTTAAATTGATATTGGGTTGACTTACCTATCAGTTGGGAACATAGGTGCCATCATGACTTGTATTTTTGGATCGTGACAATGCCCATTAATTAAGAGTGATTGAAGTCTCAATGAAATTCAAGAACTTTGAGCATAATTATTCTATTGGGAGAAAATTACCTTATACATATGTCTGCTTACAAAAAAGGAAAACATGGCATCAAGATGATTGTCATGTGCGGAGCCTTTCAACTGGATGAAATTGTCACGAAACACAAATGGAGGTGAAGGCACTTGTCTATTTCCACCAAAACACATCAGTCTCAACCCAATGAACGAAAGAAAAGTGAAAAGATAAAGCAAGAACAAGATAATGTGGAAATACTTATCTTTCTATTAGTACCCGAAAACGTGATTGTCACATGTATGATAACGCTCAAGCTACTCTTCAAAACAAATTGAAAGAGTAAGCAGTCGTCGCCAATAAGAATACCTAACAAAGAGACGGGGTCGAATCCCACAAAAAATGATATAGCGCGAAGAATCATATCAAGAAATTTGGATTGTAAAATCATTCATTTGTAATAGTAAAGATAAGTGGGTGGATGATTCCACCAAATTTTCAGAAAGAGTTTTGTTATCAATAGTCACAATTGAACTAGGATTTCATAAAATCAAATAAGTAACAAGCAATCTAGTGGTGCGGGGATTGGAAATCAAATCATATAGGGGTAATTTTGTTGCTCTATATTGATGAACATTCATGGATAGGCTGGGTCATCTTCAATGACACTTATCTTCTTTAGATGTCATAGCATTAGTTCATAGAATCTCCTTTCGGTATCATCTATGTGTAATACTAAACAACCCAATACCTTACTCTATTCTCTCTTTTGATGCAGAAATAGGGTAAATAGTTCGACCATAACCTCTATTTTCAAGAAGGTTATAGACATCAAACCTAAATTGCTAGTATCGAACTAATTACCCACTCCAATAAATATCTTTCGAATATCAATCGAAGATCGAAAGTAGGAATTAAGTTTGCAACCTTAACCCATAAATTAACCCTATGCTAATTAGCTCAAATCCGTGTATGAACAACAACAAAAATAGTATAACACAATACCCACTACATTAAATCAACACCCAACCCCATAAATGCACCCTAGATCTTGAGGTTTTAGCCATCCATCACAAAGTGTAAATAAAGTATATCTTGCTGAGAGCAGCCATGGGTAACATGCAATTAAGCAATTACAAGCTAACCCCACTTTGAATTCAACTTCAATTTATCAATTTCAAAAACAAAACTTAAAAACCCCAAAAACTATCCACTCATGTAATCAAACTCATAATTAAATCACCCGATTGTTACCAGATTTCCCCACACCTTAAAGACTCCAATTTTGTCCAAATTTGAACTAGGTTAGGAAATCTCAAGATACTACAAAAAAGTTTTCCGACCCAAAATTTTTCCCGTTGGATTTTCTATAACGACGGAACCCGATCGTTACAATAGATACCAATTTACCCATCACTCGTCCCCGAGTGACAAACTTAGAAAAAATAGGCTAAGGAAGGAATGAAGTAGTACCTGAATCAACGAACAATTTGGGATACTTGTCTCGCATGTCCTTCTCGGTTTCTCAAGTAGCTTCCTCAACTGGACAATGCTTCCATTGAACCTTCACGGGCTTATTTTCCTTGGTCCTCAACTTATGCACATCACGATCAAGAATTGCAACCGGTTCCTTCTCATAGTGAAGGTCTTTGTCTAACACAATTGAGTCCCATTTAATGATGTAATCCCCATCACCATGATATCTCTTCAACATGGACACATGAAATACCGGATGAACTCCAGATATATTAGGAGGTAAAGCCAATCTATAAGCCATTGACCCTACACATTCAATAACCTCAAAGGGACCAAGGTATCGCGGACTTAGCTTGCCCTTTTTGAAAAATCTCATTACCCTTTTCATGGGTGATACCTTAAGAAGAACATTCTCACTAGTCTGAATTGCCATGTCTCTTACCTTATGGTCTGCATACTTCTTTTGTCTACTCTGGGCTGCTAAAAGTTTAACATGAATACTCCTCACCTTATCTTGAGCATCTTTCACTAAATCGACCCCCAAGGGTTTCATATCTGCAGCTTGAACCATCCTATGGGTGATCTACATCCCTTCCCATAAAGTGCCTCAAACGGTGCCATATCTATGATGGAGTGATAACTATTATTATAAGATAACTCACACAAAGGTAAGAACTTATCCCAATGTCCTCTAAAATCAATCACACATGCCCTCAACATGTCTTCTAACACTTGAATAGTCCTCTCGGACTGCCCGTCCGTCTGTGGATGAAAAGCGATACTAAAATTGAGTTGTGTGCCCAATTCATCATGTAATTTACTCCAAAACTTGGATGTGAATTGGGTACCACAGTCTGAGATGATAGAGAGGGTCACCCCATGCAACCTCACTATCTCTTTCACATATAACTTTGCCAATTGTTTAGCATTATAATCTATTCTTACCGGAATGAAATGGGCTGACTTAGTCAATCTGTCAACCACTACCCAAATAAAATCAAACTTCCCCAAAGTCTTAGGAAGACCAACTACAAAATCTATGGCTATCCTCTACCACTTCCATTCCAGAATCGACATTCTTTAAAGCAAACCCCAGCAGTCCTTTGGAGTTCATACTTCACTTGTTAGCAATTTTGATACATAGCCACAAACTCTGCTATATCATTCTTCATGCCTAGCCACCAATAAATTCGCTTCAAATCTCTGTACATCTTGGTCACACCCGGATGAATAGAATATCGCGAACTATGAGACTCTGCCAACAATTTCTTAATCAAGTCATCTACTCTAGGAACACAAATTCTTCCTTTAAAATTGAGCACACCTTCCGCATCAAGAGTTTTCTCTTGTGCCTTACCAATCACAGTCTTCTTTCTAAGCTCCTCCAAATTCTCATACTCAAATTATTTGGCCTTGATATCCTCAATGAACGTGACCCTAACCTCAATGCTAGCTAACACCCCACCTCTTTCGGAGATGCCCAATTGTATGAACTTAGACTCCAAGGTCTGAATTTCCTTAGCCAATGGTCGCTTGGATACACTCAAGTAATCTAAACTACTCATACTACGCTTTTCGACTCAAAGCATCTGCCACCATATCAGCCTTGCCCGAATGGTATTGAATGGTCACATCATAATCCTTGAGTAACTCAATCCATCTCCTCTGTCTCAAATTCAGATCCTTTGAGTAAATACGTGCTGCAAACTACGATGATCGGTAAACACTTCACACTTAACACCATACAAATAATGTCACCAGATCTTAAGAGCAAACACTGCCGCTACCAATTCCAAATCATGTGTTGGGTAATTCATCTCATGCATCTTCAATTGACGCGATGCATAAGCTATAACATTTTTATCCTGCATCAACACAACACCTAAACCTGAATATGAAGCATCACAATAATAATAAAATCTTTACCTTCAATCGGTATTGCTAGAATAGGTGCGGTGGTCAAGAGAGTCTTGAGATTTTGAAATCTCTCATCACATTTTTCAGTCCATTCAAATGGTATCTCCTTTTTAGTCAAATTGGTCAAGTGAGTGGCAATGGAAGCAAAATTCTTCACAAATCGACGATAGTAGCTAGCGAGCCCCACAAAACTCCTAACTTTCTTCACAGAGCTAGGCCGAATCCAATTCTTAACAACTTCAATCTCTTCGGAATCTACCATTACCCCTTCTTTTGAAACTACATGTCCAAAAATGTAACAGAAGTCAATCAAAATTCACACTTAGAAAATTTAGCAAACAACCTTTGTTTCCCAAGAATACCCAGAACAATACGAAGATGGTCGGCATGCTCTTCCTCACTTTTCGAATAGACCAAAATGTCATCAATAAAGACTATAACAAAAGAGTTGAGAAATGGCTTGAACACCCCATTCATCAAACTCATGAAAGCTGCAGGAGCATTGGTCAAACCAAAAGACATAACCAAAAACTCATAGTGCCCATAGCGAGTTTTAAACGCCGTCTTGGGCACATCCTCAGGCCTAATTTTGAACTGATGGTAGCTAGACCTTAGATCAATCTTAGCGAAAACTGATGCACCTTGCAATTGGTCAAAAAGATCATCTATTCGAGGCAAAAGGTATTTGTTTCGAATAGTGACCCTATTCAATTGCCAGTAATCTATACACATTCTCATGCTACCATCCTTCTTCTTAAAAAACAAAACTGGAGCACCCCAAGGGGAAGCACTAGGACGAATAAATCATTTATCAAGAAGCTCTTGGATTTGAGACTTAAGCTCTCTTAATTCCGTTGGGGCCATGCGAAATGGAGGGATAGAAATGGGATGAGTACTAGGTTCTAAATCAGTGCAAAAATCTATATCTCTATCCGGAGGCATACCAGGCAAATCGGTAGGAAACACTTCTCTAAATTCTGACACCACAGGAATAGACTCAATAGATAAAGACTCAACCTCAATATCCCGAATATGAGCCAAATAAGCCAAACAACCTTGCTCTACCAGTTTACTAGCCCAAATGGAGGATATGATCTTAGCTTACTTAGGCTTGTACACCCCTTCTCACTCTAACTTTTCCCTTCCCAGAATTTCTAGAGTTACGGACTTAGTATTACAATTAAGCACAACATAATAGGGGGACAACCAAGTCATGCCTTAAGATTATATAAAAGTCAATCATATCCAAAATCATCAAATCAGCCCAAGTATGAAAACCCCTAAATAAAATAGGGCAAGCACGATAGACATGGGTGACTATGACAGACTTCCCAACTGGGGTAGAAACATGGATGGGGGCATCAAGAACATCACAAATCATAGCAAATTCTGAGGCAAATCTCATGGATACATAAGAATAAGTAGAACCCAGAGCAAACAACACATTAGCCATCCGGTCACAGACAAGAATAGTACCTGTGATCACCGCGTCAGACGCCTCTGCCTCATTCTTGCCAGGAAAAACATAGCATTGAGCCCTATCATCTTGACGAGCTACTTCCCTGCCTGGTTGCGCATTACCCCTGCACGCGTTACCATTTCCTCTACCCCACGGCCACGCTGATTACCTCATCGCTCACTTTGTGGATGCCCTTGACCATTATTACCATTTCCCACGGGTACCACTACTCTAGACTGCTGCTGCACAGAATCCAACACACGTGAGTGGGGACAATTTCTCCTCATATACTCAGGTTCTCTACAATTGTAGCAAGTACAATCAAAAGATGGTCTGCCGCCCATCGAAGTCGCGACTCCCCGGCTATCCTGAATCAAATTATAAGGTGGAGTTCCCGAGTAATTACTTGTAGAGGTGGGCATAGCGGACAGAATTGGATTTGCTGCAAGTGTTGGCCTTTCGGACCTATTGGAGTAAGAACCTTGAAAGTTACCCGAGTTCTTGGCCCTTTTTGCCAATGCCTTAGTCTGACCGTCTCGCTTCACCCCTACCACTTTCTTAACAAAGTCTGTTACCTCATTAAAGCTCCTCCCTGCAGAGGTCATGTGAACAAATAATACCTGCAACTCAGAATTTAGTCCCCTAATAAATAAACGGATCCTCTCCTCCTCAGTAGTCACCAATATAATTGAGTAGCATACCTGGACAATGCGTGGAACTTGGCCTCATAAGAGCCCACAGACATACCGCTTTGCTCCAAAGCCATAAACTCATCCTTCTTGCGATCTCTCAAAGTCCTAGGCACATATTTCTCCAAAAACAGAGCATGGAATTGGGTCCAAGTGAGTGGAGGTAAAGTTGAAGATCTACATTCCATATAAGCTCTCCACTACTACTTAGCCTCACCTTGAAGTTGAAAAGTCACGAACTTAACCCCATGCTGATGGACAATTCCCAATTTATGAAGCCTCTCATAGCAGTTTAAGATAAACTCATAAGCATCCTTATTCTCAGAATCAAGAAATACATGTGGCCTTAGCTTCAAAAACATAGTCAACATCTCATGCTCATTACCAGTCATAACAAAACCCAACAAAAGATGAAAGAAAGAATCATTACCTCATATCCCACCCACCTTAGGTGCAGTGCTAGCAACATGGGGATTCGTAGGAGCTTGAGTTTCTTGAGCAGAAGGAAGCACTCCAGGACAAACCAACCCTTTCAAGAATGACATGATCTGTTGAGCTAACACTGGGTCTATGGGAGGAACACCAGTAGTCTTAGCCTGCACCTCTTCCTCTTTTCCATCCTCCTCAACATTTTCAGCCTCAATATTCTCTTGTATTTCCTCTTGACACACGGGAGGGGCCTCATTTTGGGGAGCATTTCCGACCAGTACCCCATTTCTAGCAGACGCCACTCTTCCTCGGCCTCTACCCCTAGATCTTCCTCTACTCCTACCTCGAACACGACCTCTCGCTGCAGATTTCTCAGCTGGAGCATTGACGGGAGCTACGGCCCTGACGCTGTTAAATCTTGTGTTAACCATCTACGGACGGAAGAGTAAATGAGGTTAGATACCAATTTGAATTGCTAGGTACCAATTGGAATCAAGTTATAGCACGAAAGGAGACAAGAGAAAACAGAGATATTTCCTAATGTTCTATAGCCTTTCGAAGAAAGGTAAAGGCGTCCCCGTACCGTTCCGCAAGACTCGTTTTGATACATCGAGATCAATGAACCTAGGCTCTGATACCAAATTTGCCACAACCCAGACCGTCGTGATTGGCACCCACACTAACCCTCCGGTGGGAGAACCACCACTACAACCCAAACCAAGCAACTAAACCAAAACTAAAGCTTTTAAGTATACGAAAACAGGAAACAATATCTAAAACTGAAGTTCCCATAAACTTCCAAAAGACCTAACAATTAAACAATGCAGAAGAAATACCTAGAACCTGAAAGTCAATGTACAAAATCATCTAACAATGAACCAAAGTCTAAACAAGACTATTAACTAACTAGAAAGTCTTAAGTCTGAAATGTGGAAATAGACGAAGGGAGAATTCATGGCAGCCTAGAAGAACTAGCTCACCCTTGAATTTGAACGATGATCACTGATCTTCTAACCAAGGTCTGTCAATAGCCGCCTGAAGATACCCTGTACTCAACAAAGAAAGAGCAAGTGAAGTATCAGTACACAACCAGAGTGTACTGGTAGGATCATGCGGCTATCCCACTTAGTGCAACATACATAAGTCCATACAATAATATAATCACATGCATATATTGAACATATACAATATGATCAACAGTTACGAATAACGAACAACTTCACATTTCTCAAGATACACAATTATGACAAGTCATTGGTCCTCTTATGGAACCTAAACCCAAACTGTTAGCATACCAGAACGTGGTACCTGATCCAATGTTTATGCCGAAACGTGGCAACCGATCCCATAATTATGCTGGAACGTGGTAACCGATCAAAGTTATTATGTTGGAATGCAACACCCGATCCATTCAACAAGCCACAATCACAATCACAAGTATATTCTCATAATCATACAATCAAGTCATGATTAATGACATTCATCATTCATATATCCTCATTTACAACAAGTATGATCAATAATGCAAACATACATACATATATCATAATGAAGCAAATACAAACATACATCACGCAGTCATAAAATCATAACCATCACCTACCTTGAAACAAGCTTGAAACCCTAAGAAACTTTATCCTTCCCTTTTCGGATTCGTTCCTCTTGTTCTTGGTCTACAAAAAATCAATATAATACGAGAATCAATAAATAATCACCAATTACCAAGATTACTAATAATTTTAACAACCCTAGATCATACGCATGATCTCAAGTATCTAAATTAGGGTTGTTTCCACCATAAATTCCAGATCAAAACCCTTCCCCATCGATAATTACCCATTAGATTACGTTCTACGGATCGAAAATGGATTTGCGGAGTTAAAATCTTACTTTTAGCCTTAAGAATGGTGGAAAATCGTCAATAATCATCTGGGTTCTCTCCTTAGCTCTAAAAACCTAAAAGTGCAGAATAAAGATGTTTTGGGGTTTATTTACGACTTTAAGTCGCATCTGGCCCACCACAGCGGTCATTACCCCACTACAGCGTCCCCGCCAGAGCGACCAAAACTATCGCCAATGCCTCTTGCACGAAACAATAAGCTATTTTAATAATTCCAAGACCTTCATTTCACAACACACCTTCAACCAAGGAAGCTCAGAAAATACCATTCACGCTAAGATCGATTTTGGGAGTTCTACTCGCCCGAATTAAATTCCATAAAGTCTTACGGATTCTATAACGACTTATCTATCCCCTCATGTAATCAAAATCATAATTAAATCACCCGATTGTTACCAGATTTCCCCACACCTTAAAGACTCTGATTTCATCCAAATCTGGACTAGGTTGGGAAATCTCAAGATACTATGAAAAAGTTTTCTGACCCAAAATTTTCCCCGTTGGCTTTTCTACAACGATGAAACCCAATTGTTACATAAATGACTGCAAGTCTACCACTCATCAGTGTACAATCCACTAAATACATAAACTGTGGAAATGAAATAATTATAATTCTTAGTCTTTGTTTCTAGAATAGCACAAATCATAAAGAAAAGGAAAAATAGGGCTAACTGGGATGACAAATAGCACCTCTCAAGTCCTTTAACTAGCCTCAAAAAGTGAAAAGAATAGCAATCATGCTATACCAGACTCAGATTCTACACAATTTTAGAAGCAAGGAGTGAGTACCAACAATACGGTACCAACAAACAATCTAGTAATCAAAGAAACCTAGCTAGAAAATGAATACTCCTTCTATCCCAACCCAACCTCCTTAAACTACAATCTGCATAGAAATCAGCCCAACCAAACAGTTCTACAGTAAACATCTCACAAGGCTCAATAGTCACAATTGAACACACATCAAGTAAGTATATCTCAATGTCAAATAGATCAATCACACGTAAAAAGTGCATCAATCAAAATTAACAAATAAATCACGCATAAGCATCAAAATGCATCAAGTCACAATAATCAATCTCTCACTGGAGGTGTTTCCTATCGGGACAATATCACTAGGCCAAACCATTTCCCATCGGCTTTATATCAAATCACTAGCCCAAACCATTTTCCATCTGCTTTATATCAAATCACTAGGCAGACCATTTCATATCAGCTTTATATCAATTCACTAGCCGAAACCATTTTCCATTGGCTTTTTATCAAATCACTAGCCAAAACCATTTTCCATCAGCTTTATAACACTTCACAAGCCGAAACTATTTCCCATCAACTTTTATAACACTTGCCGAAAATAACCTCGACATCATAACCCTCACATGTCCCATCATGGTGTTCAACAATAAGTGTATACAAGAAATATCACACCATATGGAAGAGACAACAATTCATGCAATTCAAGCCTACATTCATGCTATGAAGCATTTCATCGATCAAATAATAAGGGTCACAACAAGGCAATTCACATCATCATGATCATCACATAGCTTTCATTGAAACCTCTTTTTATTTATTAAGATTTATCAAGTGGATAATTAACCCTTCACCTCATCCCCATTACCCCCAACACACAAACAACGAAGGGAAATACACGAATTTTACTAGAATACAAGGTTTAGGAGATCACTTGCCTTCAATCAATCAATTAATCACTCTATGAATTGAGTCTCCCCTTTCCAACCAATATCCAAAGTCACACAATCTAAAAAAATCAAGTATTCACAATAAATTTCCAGAAACAACAATACCTACATCAATTTCTTTAGAAAATGGGTCTATCAACTCAAAATCCAATTTTGAAAACAATGTTTGAAACCAAAAATCAACACTTTAAAACAATACTTAAGGCTTGAGGAACTCATTGGTGAAAACCATTTAAAAAAATGATTCAAAATCAGTTCACAATCTCCATTTTAGTTTAGAACTTGAGTTATTGAAAAATCTTGACATTTACCAATCAAATTTTGATGTTAGAATCCATAAATAATCAAAGGGAAATGAAATTTTAGGATCACAAAAGCTTACCCAAATGATTTAGCTCATAAAATCCTTCAAAAGTTGCCTCTAAGGGTTTCCCAAGCTCAAAATGGAAAGTGGGGTTAGACCCCAAAATTTTCAGACATAAATCCTTCTCTGATGTCGCAAAAGTGACCTTGGTTTCGCAAAAGCGAACCCTGCGAAAGTGGGGACCTTCGCTTTCGCGAATATCACAATTGTGACCCATGGTTCGCTTAAGCGAACGCCACTTAATTGAGACCCTTCACTTTCGCGACTAGGGTCTCGCTTTTACAATCCTCGTGATCACGGAGTACCCTTCATCGAGGTGAAGCACATCAGTACCAAAAACACAAGATAAATCTCAAACCATCGAAAGGACCCTTGGGATTCGTTTGGAACCCCATACACAAACCACATATGCAAATCAATTATTCTCTATGTTCCTGACTCAATAGAACCGTAGAAACAAGAATCTGAGGTTTCCTTGATCCGATATCTGTGAAAACCACAAGAGACTAACTCATCGTCTTAAAAGACTAAAATAAGTGTGGGCCCTCTCAAGAATCAGCAAAGACCTCACTCAAGCCTAAAATCATCCCCCGAATCTAAAGAAACTTTTGAAATTTTGATCCGAGCATCTGGAACCCAAATGTTGACCAAAATCAAACCATATGCTAAATTTCCAAAATTTCATAACGTATGACCGCAAATACTAAAGACTTTGAACCTGAAACCAATAACTCTTACAAACTAGATTCCATATTTCGAGACTGATGGAATCGACATAATTCTATTCCGACACTCGAATCTTTAAAATACACCAAAAACCACTTTCTTAACCACTTTAACTTTCAAACTCAAAAGTTACCAAAATATCAACTCTAAACCCAAAGTCTGAAACCAATTTTCAAAATTCAATCATAAAAAAGTCGGTCTCGATAGCAGGAGGGGTAAAATAGTAAATTCTCAAAAGTTTCCAACAATGACCGACCTGGTTATTATATTATCCACCATTAATAACCATGTTCTACCTCGAACATAAAGTAAAAGGAAGTACTTGAAGCCTCAAAAGCTAAGGATATCTCGCATGCATATCTAACTCCATCTCCCAAGTCACCTCACAAACTGAACGGTGCTTCCACTACACCTTCACTAAAGAAATCTCCTAGGTACTAAGCTTCCAGGCCTGCCTATCCAAAATAGTTATAGGCTAATCCTCAAAAGATAATTTTGGACCAACTTAACTAAATTAATAAAAAGTACATGGGACTCTTCCACCACGTACTTTCGAAGGATGGAGATATGAAACAAATGATGTACAACTGACAAACTAGGTGGGAATGATAGCTTATAGGCCACATCTCCTACACAGCTCAAAATCTCCAAGGGTCTAATGAATCTTGGGATAATCTTTCCCTTCTTTCCAAACCTTATCACACCCTTCATGGGTGACACTTAGAGCCAAACATGATTACTTTCCATGAATACTAGAGCTCAAACTCTCGAATCCGCATAACACTTATGTCAACTTTGGGTTGTCAACAATCTACCTTGGGTCATTGTGGATAGATTTTCTAAAATGGCTCACTTTATTGCTTGTCATAAAAGTGATGATGTATCTCATGTTTCTACCTTATTTGTTCATAATGTGATAAAATTGCATGGTGTACCCTAAACAATTGTTAGTGATAGAGATTCAAAGTTTCTAAACCATTTTTTGGAGGTGTTTGTGGGGTAATTTGGGAACTAAGTTGCTATTTTCCAGTTCTTGTCATCCTTAAACGGATGGTAAAACAGAGGTGGTTAATAGAACCTTATGTAACATTCTTAGGGATATGGTTAAAGGGAAGTTAACTTTTTGGGAGAATCAATTGTCATTAATTGAGTTTGCATATAATAGAACTATTCATAGATCTATGGGCATAACCCCTTTTGAGTGTGTTTATGGCTCTAATCCCTTGACTCCATTAGATTTTAATTCTTTACCCAAAGATGTTATTGTGAGTATAGATGAAAAAGCTAAGGCAAAAGCTATGAAAAACATCCATGAGAAAGTAAGAATGTGAATTGAGAAGGCCAACAATGATGCAACTAAAAGAGCCAATAAGGGACGAAAACGAGTCACCTTTGCACCCGATGATTGGGTATGATTTCATTTTAGGAAGGAAATATTTCCAAGCAAAATTAAGAATAAGCTTATACCAAGAGGAGATGGACCTTTTCAAGTTCTTGAGAATATTGGGGATAATCCTTTAAAAGTGGACTTACCAAGTGAGTATTTGGTTCATAAGGTTTTCAATGTTAGTGATTTATCTGTTTTTGATATATGTTTGGTGAATTTGATGACTAATTCTTCTGAAGAAGGGGAGTGTGATGTAGATCAAAGTGACACTACTTTACGGAGGCCTTTCACAAGGAGTCGAGTTAGGGACCTTCAAGCACTACAAGCTTTATGGATGAACATGGAACCTTTGGAAGGCTCCAACATGGAAGACCTGAAGATATTTGGTATATTAAGTGATCTACCATTTTAATTACCTTGCCATTTTAATGAGGGACAATTGGGTATTTCTTCACTATTTTTATTCTTTATTATAAATAGTAGATATTAGGGTTTCATAAGGAGTTTTTTTGGATATGTTGAATTGTGCCTCTTGTGAGAGCTTGGAAACCCTTTGTTGAACTTCAACATCTTACCCTAAAATTTGCAAGTAGGGCTGCAACTTTCTTGAGGATTTTAATAGATTAGGTACTTTTGTTTCTCAATTAAGTGGTGTTTTGGTTAGTTTCACCATTACATCTTTTAGTTGTTTGAACTTAATTGTGTCTATCTATCTTTTATCTATATTTTTTTTATTTCTATTTATATAGTAAAATGCTTATACATACAAAACTAAATTTTACTAGTTGATACCAATTTTTATACAATCTCTATACACCAATAAAATATAAAATAGTCCACAAATTTGTTGTGGTATCAAATTTCATACCTATTCCATACCAAAAGAATACCAATTTTAAAACAATTGCAACTAGTAATTGTATTTTTTCATATAAATAGTATACCAAATGCATACAAGCTTTTTGCCAATATTATACCCTTTTCATACCAAAAGTAAACACTAGTTCATACATGATTCATACCAATAGAATATCAATTTCAAAACAATTGTAACTAGTAATTGTGTTTTGTTATATAAATAGTATAAGAAATGCATACAAATTTTTTGTCAATATCTATACCAATTTCATACCAACAATAAACATTGATTCATACAGGGTTCATACCAAAAAAAATTCTTGTAATTTTTATTTTTTTGACTTACAAAATCTGAATTGGAGTCTGAATACTCAGATAACAGAGGTTGCACCATTATACCTTTTCTTTATTGCCCTTTACGATTTGAAGGAGTGAATATTTTCTTTGATTATTGTTTCTGTAAAATCTCAAAAAATTCTAAGTTAAGACTCAAAAAATTCTTCGTTGTGAATAAGATTGTACCAAGTGATTCTAATTGTTTTTAGGTATTAAGGTCACCAGAATTCCCTAGCATTAAGTTGAGTTGAAAACTTTCTTTCTAATTGAGTTTCACTTTGAGATTTTTCTTGGGTCAACCTTAATAAACCATATATTTTAGTACATAGGTGGAACATGAGCTATCAAATCGAAGGTCTTTGAGTCCTCTTTTCAACGCCACCAAGTTTGCTAAATTTTGAGCTCCGAGTAAAAAGTTATTCCCGTTTGAGTGAAACCTCTTCATTTAAGTCTTTCCATTCATTTTAGGAAAGGGTATTTTGGTCTTATCCTTTTTTCAACTTGTCTTAGCATATTTTTCTGACTCAACTAATATAAGGGTTTAATCAGATTCTAAAATACCCATTCACGTTCAAAACTGTAACACTCAGGAAACTAGTAGGCTAAACTAGAGCTAAACGTAAGGGTTAGAATCTTAAAATGACTCCCCGTATCTTAGTATACCTTCTAGGGTTGTAAGAAGGGCTACAAGAGTCAAGGCCAAAGGGTAAGTGCCAAGGCAAAGGGAAAAAGCCAAAGCCAAAGGCCAAGGCTGCCCTAACCTTGGCCAACATTGCCCCAACTTTACGGCCACAACCATGACCAGTGGTCTTCACCACGACTCGTGGGAGGCTTAGTGGAGTTTCCTTGGCCATTGAGGGTTGCAAGTAAGTGGCCTAGCCACTGCCTCAAGGTTCACGAGAGGGACCACGGCCAGTGGTCTACACCGCGGCTCGTGAAGCCCTTCGTGAAGTTACCTTGGGCATGTGAGCTTAAGGCACCAAGTGCCTAGCCACTGACTCAAGTCCACAAGTAGTACCATGGCTCGTGGTCATGACCACGGCTCATGGGGCCCCTCGTGGCACTTGGACAGGGTCATTTAAGTAAGGGTTAAATGGGTCTTTTCCTTTTAAGTCCTATTAAAGTGAGGTCATTTTGGGTAAGTTTAGGGTCACTATATAAGTTGTTTTTAGGTCAAGTTCACCTAAACTAAGTCATTTTTCACAAACACCCAAATCAAATCAAAAAGTTCATCTCCTACACAATATTTCTCTCTAAAACTCAAGAACGAAGAAGAGTAAAATTGGAGCTAGGGCTTGAAGAATCAAGGCTACTTCATTAAATTTCTTTGAATAATCATTACTAAGGTATGGTAGTCTTTCATCCTTGGATAATTTTCCATCCAAGGAGTCCCTTCAAATTCTATTTCAAAACTAGTGATTTCCCCAAAGTTAGGGCTTGACTTCAATCTTGTGGGTTCTTTCCAAAAACGTTTTTAATGGTTGATTTATGATGAATTATGATTGAATTGATGATTTATTGTTGATTTATGATGAATTCTCCCAAGAATCCATGAAATCCCTAATTTACCAAATTTGAATCTTATGATGTGAATTATTGATTCTAGAAGGATTGATATGAGATTATGTTTATTATAGTTGGGTTACTTGAATCATGCTATCATTCATGTATATTGTAGTAATTGTGGATGTGTTGATGCATGGTTTGTGGCCTTGAAAGGTAAGATATGTGAATTATGCATGGTTATGAGGGATATGTAAGGGTCATAAGAACACTTTGAGAGTAAAGTGATTATGATCATGATCTAGTTGTTGTTGTGTTGGGTTGTTATCCTCATGAACACATTTATATTTGAATATGATATGACATGAAAGGTTTGTCACATATGATGATTCTAAGATTGGAAGACAAGTCTCAGCTAATGAATCTAGGAGCTATAGTATGATTATGTTGGATTGATTGTCAAGACATTTTTCCACGATTATGAACTTAAGTCAAAACTTAATAAGTAAATTGTGGGAATCAATGCTTAGCACCGAGTGGCTATTGATATGAGATGGGAGCTTTTCCGTTAATTGAGGTTGGGCTTTCCTAATAGCAATCTCTTTGGATGGTAGCTCTTCTGTTAGTTGAGGTTAGGTTTCTAGTAGAAATCCCCTTATCCCATAACTATGTGCCCTCATAGGTCTTTAGCTAGTGGATCCACCTAAGCTAAGATTATGGTTCTACCTTAGGCAAGTAAGACACCCTTTTTCAGTGTGGGGTAGACACCGGATTCCATGTTAGCTCACATGGTCTATGTCAGTTAAGGCTTATTCCCTAAATATGTTGATTTGGACAAGAAGATAATTTATAGACTATAGCTACTCAAGAAGCTTTACTTAGTATGGGCAGGAGTATGGGATCTTACTCATGCATTGCACAAGTAGACTTTGAGAGTACTTATGATATGTTGCTGTTATGATATGATTATCTATGCATGACAATATGGTTTATGACTTATGATTTCCAATGCATGCATGATGAGTTCAAACTTGGTAAAATGCATGGTTTTCAACTAAAATGTCTTTTTTAGCATATTTTGAATGATTTCTTTCATGACTATCATACTTAGTGCATTTTTGTATTAACCTATATTTCTTCTACATTTTTTCTATAAGTGTAGGTTCCAGTCCTTGAGGTGATCTCTTTCTTGTGCAAAAGCTTGGATCGACTATTTTCCTAGCTCGTGGTGAGTCCTCAGGGATCCGAGGACGAGTGACTTTTCTTTCATTGTATTAGACATTCAGATTCCTATTGTAAGGTTTGTGACCCTATTTGAGACTTCGATTGTAATAGATGGCTAATTAAGACAATGTCTAGACTTCCGCTTTGCTTTTATGAAAACTACTTAAGACTTGAAAATGTTTTTTATTCTTATTGTTCTAATGCTTTATGCTATGATGCTAAGTGGGTTACATAGTGACCTTAGGGGTATTATGTGTCATGTTACGTCTAGGGGGTACCGTTGGGTTGTGACAAACTTGGTAATCAGAGCAAAAGGTTTAGAATAATTCGAGGGTGATGTCTTATAAGCCACATCTAGTAGAGTCTTGTTCATAAGTGTAAAGCGCACCAGATTTATGAATAAAAGGCTATAAGATGTTAGGAATTTTCACTTCTTTCATTACTCTTAAGTCGTGCCTTAGAGTTTAACTCTATAAGAGTCCCTCTCCTAATCCTTTTTGTGTGTCTTCAGAAAATGAATACACGAAGGGTGAATGCTAGAAGGGTGGGAGAGGAGAATGTGAATCAAGGAGTTTCTCAAGGTAATCAAGCTCCTCAAGCTAACCGAACTCCGATTCTCTTCTGCTATGTCAAATGAGGAGGTTAGGTCGGATTTTCAAATGTTGGCTCAAGCTATGATGACTCAAGTTTAAGCTTTGACTACTTAAGTCCAAACAAAGGATATTGGGACTCATGTGAGTTCTAATTCCACGGCTTCTAGATTGAGGGATTTTGCTAGAATGAACCCTCTCGTGTTTCTTGGTTCCAAAGTGGGAGAGAATCCTCAAGAATTCGTGGAAGAGGTTTACAAGATAATTGATGACATGGGGGTGACTTCGGTAGAGAAAGCGGAGCTAGTCGTTTGCCAATTGAAGGGAGTGGTCCAAGTATGGTATACTCATTGGAAGAGAAATAGGCCGGTAGGAGCGGGTCCCATAGATTGGGATGTGTTCTAGAAAACATTCCTTGAGAGGTTCTTTCCCCGAGAGATGAGGGAAACTAAGGTGGAATAATTTATCAACCTTCATCAAGGAGGTATAAGTGTTCAAGAATATTATCTAAAGTTTACTGAATTGTCCAAGTATGCTCCGGCTATGGTGGCGGATCCAAGGGATGAGATGAGTAGGTATGTGACGGGTATATCCAAAGTGGTAAGAAAAGAATGTCGTACGACAATGCTCCTTCATGATATGGATATCTCACGTCTTATGGTGTATGCCCAACAAATGGAATATGAGAAACTCCAAGGCAATAATAGGGAGGTGAAAAGGGCTAGAACCGGTGATGGGAACTTCTCCCATGCTAAGTCCGATGGATAAGGTCGACAGAGGATCAAACAAAGGTTCTCCAACCAAGGCTCCTCTAGTGCTCCCCCAAGGTCTAACAATGATATGGGTTCCAACCCTAAACCTCAAGGAGGCAATAGTGGTGGTTCGTATGTTGCAAGGCCTAATTGTGCAAAGTGTGGTAGAAAATATAAGGGAAAATGGTTAGTTGGTTCGGATGGGTGCTATGGTTGTGGAAAGAGCGGCCACAAGATGAGAGATTGTCCACACTAGTGGCAAAGGCAAAAGAGGGAAAGCAAGCTCCTCTAAGAGGTTCAAATTCCAATGCTCAAAAGTAAAATCGCTTTTATGCTCTCCAATCCTGAGGTGACCAAGGGATCTCTCCGGATGTGGTGACCGGTATGTTGCAAGTTTTTTCTATTGATGTGTATGCTTTGTTAGATCCCGGTGCCACTTTGTCCTTTGTTACACCTTTTGTGGCTATGAAGTTTGAAATACTCCCCGAAGTGTTAGTAGAACCTTTTTCAGTTTCTACCCCGATTGGTGACTCGGTAATGGCAAAAAAAGTCTATAGAAGTTGTCATATTTCTTTTTCTCACAAAGTTACCTTGGTGGATTTGGTGGAGTTTAGACATGTTAGATTTTGATGTGATTTTGGGTATGGATTGGTTTCATGCATCTTATGCCTCTATAGATTGTAGGACCCGGGTGGTCAAATTCTGATTCCCAAATGAGCCCACTTTATAGTGGAAAGGGGGAAATTCTATCCCTAGAGGTCAATTTGTTTCTTGCCTTAAAGCTAGGAAAATGATCTCCAAAGGGTGTATTTACCATCTTGTTAGGGTTATGGATGTTGAGTCTGAAGCCCCTTCACTAGAGTCGGTCCCCGTGGTGAATGAATTCCCAGAAGTCTTTCCCGATGACTTGCCCAACATTCCTCCCGAGCGGGAAATAGATTTTGGCATTGAACTTTTGCCGAATACACAACCTATCTTCATTCCTCCCTATAGAATGGCTCTGGCCGAGTTGAAAGAGTTGAAAAAGAAACTCAAGGATTTATTAGATAAAAGTTTTATTCGTCCGAGTATCTCTCCATGGGGTGCTCCGGTATTGTTTGTTAGAAAGAATGATGTGTCTCTTAGAATGTGCAACGATTATCGTCAATTGAACAAAATGACCATTAAGAATAAATATCCCCTTCTGAGAATTGATGACTTGTTCGATCAACTTCAAGGGGCAAGCCATTTCTCCAAAATTGATCTTCGTACGGGTTATCACCAACTAAGGGTGAGAGGGGTTGATATTCCCAAGACGGCCTTTAGGAACCGGTATGGTCACTATTAATTTGTGGTTATGTCATTTGGGTTACAAATTCCCCGATGGCATTTATAGATTTGATGAATAGAGTATTTCGACAATATCTTGACATGTTTGTGATAGTTTTTATCGATGATATTTTGATATATTGAAGGAGTGAGAATGAGCATGTGGACCATTTGAGAATTGTATTGCAAGTTCTTAACAACTTTTTGCAAAGTTTAGCAAGTGTGAATTTTGGTTAAGGTCTGTAGCTTTCCTTGGTCATATTATTTCAAGCAAGGGTATTGAGGTAGATCCTAAGAAGACGGATGGGGTCAAGAGTTGGCCTAGACCTTTAACTCCTTTCGGCATTAGAAGCTTCTTGGGTTTGGCCGGTTACTATAGGAGGTTTGTTGAGGGTTTTTCCTCCATTGCTTCTCCGTTGACGGTTTTGACTCAAAAGAAGTCTAAATTTGAGTGGTCGGAGGCTTGCGAGAAAATATTCTAAGAATTGAAAGATAGACTTACTTTCGCTCCGGTGTTGACCTTACCGGAGGGTACGAATGGTTTTGTTGTATATTGTGATGCCTCTATATTGGGTTTGGGATGTATTCTCATGCAAAACGGGAAAGTGATTGCCTATGCTTCAAGGCAACTCAAAGTACATGAGACGAATTATCCGACCCATGATCTTGAATTAGCGGCGGTAGTATTTGCTTTAAAAATATGGAGACATTACTTGTATGGGGTCCACGTGGATGTTTTCACCAATCACAAAAGTCTTCAATATGTGTTTAGTCAAAAAGACTTGAATCTCCGACAAAGAATGTGGTAAGAAATTTTGAAGGATTATGACATGAGTGTCCTTTACCACCCCGACAAAGTTAATATAGTAGTGGATGCACTTAGTAGATTGTCCATGGGTAGTATGGCTCATGTAGAGGATGAAAAGAAGGAATTGGTTGGTGAGGTACATAGATTGGCCCGGTTAGGTGTGCAACTAGTAGATTCCCCTAAGGGTGGTGTCACGGTTCATAATGGCTCCGAATCGTCCTTTGTGGTAGATGTAAAGTCTAAACAAGACCTTGATCCTATATTAGTTGAGTTAAAAGAATCGGTACTCAAGAAGTCCGTTGAGGCTTTCTCCTAAGGGGGAGATGGGGTACCTAGGTACCAAGGTCGATTATGTGTTCTAGATGTTGATGGTTTGAGGGAGAAAATTTTAGAAGAGGCTCATGGTTCAAGATATTCTATTCATCTGGGAGCCACCAAGATGTACCGTGATCTACGGGAAATCTATTGGTGGAATGGTATGAAAAAGGATATTGCGGAATTTGTAGCCAAATGTCCTAATTGTCAACAAGTTAAGGTTGAGCACCAAAGGTCAGGAGGCTTTTTGCAAGATATACCGATTCTCACTTGGAAGTGGGAAAAGGTAATATGGATTTTATTGTGGGTTTACCTCATACTCAAAGGCAACAGATTTTATTTGGGTCATTGTTGATAGGATGACAAAATCGGCCAACTTTATTCCCGTTAAGGTTTCTCTTTCGGTGGAAGAGAATGCTAAATTGTATATAAGGGAGATAGTGAAGTTACATGGAGTTCCTTTATCTATTATTTCGGATCGAGGTACTCAATTTACTTCACAGGTTTGGAAGTCATTCTAAAAAGGGCTTGGTACTAAGGTGAAGCTTAGCATCGCTTTCCACCCTCAAACGAATGGTCAAGCAGAACGCACCATTCAAACTTTAGAGGACATGTTGAGGGCGTGTGTTATAGATTTTAAGGTTAATTAGGATGACCACTTGCCATTGATAGAGTTTGCCTACAATAATAGTCACCACTCAAGTATCAGTATGGCCCCTTTTGAAGCCTTGTATGGTAGAAGACATAGGTCTCCAGTTGGTTGGTTTGAAGTAGGTGAGATTGCTCTCATTGGTCCCGAATTGGTTTATGAGGCTATTGAGAAAGTTCGGCTCATTAGAGAGAGGTTGAGAACGGCTCAAAGTAGGCAAAAGTCTTATGCCGATGTGAGGAGAAGGGACCTAGAATTTGAAGTTGGTGATTGGGTCTATTTGAAAATCTCCCCTATGAAGGGTGTGATGAGGTTTGGCAAAAAGGGGAAACTTAGTCCCCGGTATGTGGGCTCTTATCAAATTTTGAAGCGTATTGGGAAAGTTGCCTATGAGTTGGAGTTGCCAAATGAGTTGGCCCCGGTTCATATGGTATTTCATGTTTCCATGCTTAAAAAGTGTATTGGGGACCCGATGTCCATTATTCTGCTAGAAGGGTTCGGAGTTGTTGAAAGCCTTTCCTATGAAGAGGTTCTGGTAAAGATCCTTGACCGGCAAGTCAAGAAATTGAGAAACAAAGAAGTAGCTTCCGTGAAGGTTTTATGGAGAAATCATTTAGTTGAGGGTGCTACTTGGGAGGCCGAGGCCGATATGAAATCTCGATAACCTCATCTCTTGCCTTCTACTCCTAATTAAGCTTGAGGTGAGTAGTTTCTCTTGAGTCTTAGTGTTTGGGAGTCATGTGTGTTATATGAGCTTTTCCATGATTTCCTTATGTTAGGCATGTTCTTGATGAAATTCATGTTTAGTAAGAAAATGGGTTTTCATGATTTATGTTCCTCATATTGTTGTGTATTTAGTATTAGTTGCCTATTTGACTTCATGAGATGTGTTGGTGAACATGCTTTAGTATGATTTTGAGAGTATTGGCATATTGGCTCTATGATGTTGTGTTGAGCATGATTTTAGTTGGAAAAGATAGTTCCTCATCATATTCAGAAATGTTGAATTTCATGCATAATGGGTTGGTAGATGTAGTTCTTACTTCCTTATGTTGCATTGATTGTCATTGAGATGAAGTTGAGGTTTCCTCTTTTGAGTGGTGAATTATTTTGATATTTCATGCATAATGGGCTGCTAGTCTTGAGTCTTTAATTCTGTAGGGTTTCTAGATCATCATTCGAGGACGAATGTTCCCAAGGGGGAGATAATGTAACACTCCGAAAACTAGTAGGCTAAACTAGAGTTAAATGTAAGGGTTAGAATCATAAAATGACTCCCCGTAGCTTAGTAGACATTCTAGGGTTGTAATAAGGTCTACAAGAGTCAAGGCCAAGGGAAAGTGCCAAGGTAAAGGGGTAAAGCCAAAGGCCAAGGCTGCCCTAACCTTGGCCAACACTGCCCCAACTTCACGACCACCAACACGGCTAGTGTTCTTGACCACGGCTCGTTGGGAGGCTTCGTGGAGTTGCCTTGGCCATTGAGGGTGGCAAGCAAGTGGCCTAGACACTGCCTCAAGGTTCACAAGAGGGACCATGGCCAGCGGTCTCCACCACGGCTCGTGGAGCCCATAATAAAGTTGCCTTGGGCGTGTGAGCTTAAGGCACCAAGTGCCTAGCCACTGCCTCAAGTCCACAAGTGGGACCACAGCTCGTGGGGCCCCTCATGGCACCTGGGCAGGGTCATTTAAGTAAGGGTTAAATGAGTTTTTTTCCTTTTAAGTCCTATTAAAGTGAGGTTGTTTTGGGTTAGTTTAGGGTCACTATATAAGTTGTTTTTAATTCAAATTCACCTAAACTAAGTCATTTTTCACAAACACCCAAATCAAACCAAAAAGTTCAGCTCCTACACAATATTTCTCTCTTTAAAACTCAAGGAAGAAGAAGAGTAAAACGTTTTTAATGGTTGATTTATGATGGATTATGATTGAATTGATGATTTATTGTTGATTTATGATGAATTCCCCCAAGAACCCATGAAATCCCTAATTTCCCAAATTTGGATCTTATGATGTGAATTGTTGATTCTAGAAGGATTGATATGAGATTATGCTTATTATAGTTGGGTTACTTGAATCATGCTATCATTCATGTCTATTATAGTAATTGTGAATATGTTGATGGCTTGTGTCCTTGAAAGGCAAGATATGTGAATTATGTATGGTTATGAGGGCTATGTAAGGACCATAAGAACACTTTGAGAGTAAAGTGAATATGATCATGATCTAGTTGATGTTGTGTTGGGTTGTTATCCTCATGAACACATTATGTATGAATATGATATGATGTGAAAGGTTTGTCACATAAGATGATTCTAAGGTTGGAAGACTAGTCTCACCTAATGAATCTAGAATCTGTAGTATGATTATGTTGGATTGATTGTCAAGACATTCTTTCATGATTATGATCTTAAGTCAAGACTTAATATGTAAATTGTGGGAATCAATGCTTAACACCGAGTGGATATTGATATGAGATGGGAGTTCTTCCGTTAGTTGAGGTTGGGTTTTCCTAATAGCAATCTCTTGGGATGGAAGCTCTTCCGTTAGTTCAGGTTGGGTTTCTAGTAGCAATCCCTTTTATCCCTAATTATGTGCCCACATAGGTCTTTAGCTAGTGGATCCACCTAAGCTAAGAGTATGGTTCTTAATTAGGCAAGTACGACACCCTTTTTCGATTTGGGGTAGACACCGTATTCCATGTTAGCTCACATGATCTATGTTTGTTAAGGCTTATTCCCTAAATATATTGATATGGATAAGAAGATGATTTATAGACCAAAGCTACTCAAAAAGCTTTACTTAGTATGGGATCTTACTCATGAATTGTGCAAGTAAACTTTGAGAGTACTTATGATATGTTGCTATTATGATATGATGATCTATGCATGACAATATTGTTTACGACTTATGATTTCCAATGTATGCATGATGAGTTAAAACTATGTAAAATGCATGGTTTTCAACCAAAATGTCCATTTTAGCATATTTTCAATGATTTCTTGCATGGCTATCATACTTAGTGCATTTTTGTACTAACCCATATTTCTTCTACATTTTTCTATAAGTGTAGGTTCCGGTCCTTGTGGTGGTCTCTTTCTTGTGCAAAAGCTTGGATCGAATATTCTCCTAGCTTGTGGTGAGTCCTCATGGATCCGAGGACAAGTAATATCTTGTTTTTCCTTTTCTGTCATTGTATTAGACTTTCAGATTCCTATTGTAAGGGTTGTGACCCTATTTTAGACTTCGATTGTAATAGATGGCTAATTGAGACAATGTCTAGACTTCCGCTTTGCTTTTATGAAAACTACTTAAGACTTGGAAATGTGGTTGTTTACTCTTATTGTTCTAATGTTTTATGTTATGATATGCTAAGTGGCTTACATAATGCCCTTAGGGTATTATGTGCCATGTTACATCTTGGGGGTACCCTTGGGTCGTGACAAAAACACTTAGGGTTTTTAGAGTGAGGTTTCAAGAAGAGAAAAAAGGGTTTTCAATCGTTCATTCAAAAGTTGAGGAATTTCCCCAAGAACAATCGTTCCTTCCAGGTATGTGAGGTTTTCCATAGTGATGGAATTGTTTGTTCTCACACCAAACATGTAATTATTTTATTAATTCGTCCATGAACTAGTTTATGTAAAGATTCTTGAAGAGTTCTTGAGTTTTAGCCCCATTCTTTAACAATAGAGGTTTTGATTTCTTCAGGCGAGGGTCTTGAGAATGAGTGATGTTTCTTAATAGAATTTGAGTGAGATTTATATGAATTTGTGTTGGGTTTGTGAATCAAAGAGAGTTTGGAAGAAACCAATCGATTCTAGATGAGTTAGGACCCGAAATTGAATAAGAAATTCGTCAGATTTCTGGGTACGGGGTGGGGCAATGCACCCCCAAAGCGCCAGGAGGGCTGGTGCCATGCTCCAACAGTGCTCCCCAAAGTACTCCAAGTAGTCTTGTAGCTGGCGCGACGTGCCACTAATGCACCAATGTCGCCTGGCCTTTTTCTTCTCTGTTCTTCATCTTGTATGTGTTCCTTGGAATCGTGTCTTCGTTATCTTCTTGATATTAACTCTTAAAGTCTTCATTAATCCTTGAGAGATCCTACATCCTAATCACATCTCTTAATTTACACTTTGAAATAATGTAAAGTTAAAAGGAAAGTTCAAGAGGTCCCTTTAAGTCATTTTGAGAAGTCTTTTGAAATTAAGTATATACTTGAACTAAGTCTTGAGTAAATGAGTACGAGAATGATAAGAGTTGTATTCATGAGTCTATAATATTATTGAGATCCTTGAGTGAGTCGTTCACCTCCATAATTCCGCTGAATCGTATGAATTGAGTATTCTTGAGATGAGAAGTATCATTGAGTTCTGAATTCTTGAGTTTTGAGTATTGAGTTTCTATATTGTTATTGAGATCCTTGAGTTGGTTCGTTCATATCTATATTTTTTGCATGGGCCCTATTTTGAGTTATAAGTCTTGAGAGTCTTTCAAAGTCAATCATTGTGTTTTTAAACTGAATTTTAAGAAAAGGTTTAAAGAGACAATTTTGAGTAAAGTTTAAGGGAACTACATATTCCCAAATGTATAATATTTACATTGAGAATAGAGAAACTTTGATTTCTAAAAAAAGATTATGAGTTCAAAGACATTTTAGAGAATTTACCTCTTTTAAAAGGATATTTTGAGCAATTATCTCAAACCAGAGAAAAAGTATGTCTTATACATTTGAGCATGAGTATATATTATTGGGAGTAGTATTGAGCATCGATATGGGGATAAGTTCAGACAACTCACATTCCTCATAAGCCATGTATGCCAGCATGGGTACATGATCATACTTTTTAGATGAATCCTAAGTGTCTTCGAGTAGAGCTTAATGGATTCACTTAGTTGAGGTGTTCTATACCCCGGCAAGGTATAGGATAGTTCTGACAGCATGGGTGAGAAGCTGTATAATCACATAGCTCATAGTCATGATTGTCGGTTAGAGAATTCCCAAATAAGAGCAAAGAGTAATTTACTGTACTTTTATATACATCCTTGAGTTAATATCTTCTATTTATGAAGCTTTAAACATTGCATTTCTTATTATTGCTTTTGTATTGAGTTGAGTTGAAGTGAGTACTCTTCCAGTCTTGTCAATTCAGTTTTCTATGTTTTTTCGATTCTCCTTGCATACTCGTACATTCAATGTACTATTGTCATTTGACCTGCATCCTTTTATGATGCAGATACAGGCGTTCAGGATTATCAACATGCACTTCATTGAGATCACTCCACACTCCAGTTAGCTTTCGGTGAGTCTTTTTGTATTCTGGAGTACTTCACGTTTATCTTTTGTTTAGTAGTTTTGAGATTTTGTGGGTATTTTCTCGATATCCCTCTTTAGTAGTAGAGTTTTCATAGATAGTTATAGTTGAGGAGTCTTTCAGAATTTACTTTCTTTCAAGTTGTTTTACAAACTATAAGTATTTCTATTGAGTGTTTTCCAAACCTTATGAGTTGAGTAATTGAGTTTAATCAATTTAATTCAGTTTTAAACTTATGTATGCTTGAGTTAGTCTTTCGTTGGTAGTCATCCAGGATGAGGGTTCGCTTGGGGAATAACAATGGTTCTCAAGCGCCGGCAGCGTCCAGGGTATAGGCTCAGATCGTGACAAACTTGGTATTAGAGCATAGAGTTCAAGTGTCCTAGGGTGTCTATGAAATCATGCCAATAGAATCGTATTGATGGTTGTAAAGTCCCACTTCTATAAATAAAGGACTACAAATATTTAGGAAAAATTCCCCTTCTTTCATACTCTGAATCGTGCAATAGAACTATGTCATAAGAAATTTATTCTAACTCGTGCATTTCTCATATCCATTCGACTACCCCTTATACTCAAGGTAGTTGAAAAGCAAAGCTTTGATCCTTATCAATGAGTTACTCTCAGCAAGAGTCTTGAGAAAGTCATGAGACTACAAAGGGGTTTGAGAGAAGCTTGTGAGTGAGCTTAAGTGTTAAAATTCAAAATAATGCACTTTTATTCATATGAATCATGCGTTCGAGATAAAAGAGAAATGTTTTCCCAAACTCTTTTCTCTGAACCTTGTTCTAGTTGCGACCGTTATGAGAAAGTGTGTTTTAGAGCTGGAGTTGTGTGTTCACCTGAGAGATAGTGTGAGTTGAGATGTTATAAGCATTAGTATTAAAGTATCTAGAGTTAGAGGAAAGCATGCAGAGGTATAGTAATTTATGAAAGGGAGATAGTGATGAGGCAAATTAAGTTGGTGCAGTCATGTACCTAGTAAGTTATTAATGAGGAGTTTTTCCTTATGGGTACACTAAGAAGTGATGAGTTTGTGTTGATTTCATGATAGAAGGTATAGTAAGAGTTACTAGTATGGATGAGATAGAGTATACTTTAACCATAAGGGAGTTTGTGCCAATGTAACATTGTGTTAGTGAAGACCAAGTATAGGTGTTGAACAAAAAAGCAGAGTAGTCATACGGTGATAGATCTAAGATAGGCTTATGATTTTAAGGGAGAGCCCCATGATATTTGGAGGTTTATAGAACTAATTAGGCAATGATGTTTAGTGAATGGGTAAATAGTACTTAAGTTGTGAAATGAAATGTGACAGTAATCTAGTAATCTGTAAATAGGTAGACTGAGAAATAAAGATTGCCTACTTGTCATGAGGTATTAGTGGGTGAGTGTTTCTTAATTTTATCTAGTAGGTGTAAGTTAGTATAGTAAGCGGGTAATCATATTGATATATGTGTTTAGTAATAGATACGAAGCTTGAATTTGAGATGAGTGTCGTGATCAAAAGAATGGCAACATGAGGGTGATGATGTTAGTTTTGAGATCTGGTCTGGTAGACTTAACATAGAGTAGATGAGGAATTGAGATGTTAGCTTCAATGAATATGAGTGGTACAAGTGAAACATTCAATGAAGTATGACTAAGTCATTCGATTAACAAGAGTATTAAGAGGTGTACCCAAGATCATATGTAGTCACATGAGGTTCTAAGTAAGTTTATTTCTTTCATGTATGCCTAGATAGCATAGTTGAGTTGTCAATATGGAGTAGGCTGATGTAAGAATTATTTGTCACCCTTACAAGTTTGGTAGAAAGGATTTTATATAGTCAGTGAAGAGCCTCTTAAATATAGTTCAAAGTTTCCTCCAATTAGGTTGATATGAACATAGAATGATGTTATTGGTAGGCTAAGAAGGACAAGTCAGATTATTAAGAGGCAGATTAATTGGCATTATAAGCCAATGAGAAGAGGTTAAGAGAAGCATCGTAGAAAGAGGTCATAGAAGTAGTCTTAGTACCTACTTATGGAGAGTTCAGTAGCCATGAGATAAGCCTTTCCCGAGTTTTTGATTAAAGGGAATGTAGACTAGTTTAGAGATGATGGAATAGATCCATAGCTTTCAAGTGTCAACTTTAGACCTAAAGGGGGGGGGGGATGATAAGATGAGAAACCAAGTCAAGTATTGAGAATCAGATAGTGATGTCTTCAGAAAGAGTTAAAGTGATGTATCAATCCATTCATAATATTATGTATTCCTCAAGTTCGGTTATTACAACATCTCAAGTTCGGTTATTACAACATCTTGTTGACGTTTCTAATATCAAAATTATGTCTATGACCTATGCTCATACACTTCAGAGAGATCCATATTTATGCTCAGTTTCTAGAATGATTTAGCCCATGGATCTTATTCTTATCCATAAAGTTATGGATATCAGCCTCATGATATGAACCTATTCATATAAGCACTCATGCCTCATGGAACGCCTAGTCTCGCAAACTCATGATTTGATCTTAATGAGTAGCAAAATAATGTTATGTCATACATATTCTTATATCAGAACTCTCGAATGAATCGTGCTTATGATATTTCACCCTAAAGCTCTTTCAGTGATCATTTTTAGTTTTAAGAGTGTTGTTGATAGTAACTGTGTGATGATAGAGAAGAGAATTGCTATTTATTATTATGATAGTGATGATGCGCTTATTTCATCTAAGGTTATGATTGTGAAGGAAGAAGGAGATAAGGTTTTACGATGAGTAATAAGTTAGTTTCTGGTAGAAATGCATGAAATTTCAGTTGATAGAAGTGAAGAGAGAATGAGGAATTCATATAAGGATTGGTTAGTGGGAGTCCATTGAGTGGTTATAGTACTAGGCTTGAATGTGGTGTTGTTAACATGTGGACAATTGCATGATGCATTAGGTGTTTTTGGTAAGGGCTCAAGGTTGGTTGAATGCAGTTATAAGGACAAGTATTCTTGGAATGAGATTTTTTATAGAGGTATAGAACCCGAATCTTGTGACGTAGATTAGAATAATCACTTTATGTTAAGTACTTTGTGATTTTGAGTTAGGCTTGAATATAGTAAGAGCATACAGTTAGACTCAAACCTGGGTAAGAGTAGTCATATACCCTTATGGGAGCTATTAGTTGAAGCCAAGAAGGTGTTGTAATAATAAATAAGAGCATAGTTGAGAAGTATTTTTAAGCTTCAAAGATACCATTCATATCGCTCAAGGCATAATATTACTATTCTTACTTTGTGCCCCGATATCCCTTGCTTTATGTCGGATAACTTCATATGAAATGTGAATATATTCAAACTCATATCATTCAAAACTTATGTGCTTTAGAGTGTTCCAAACTCATAGTATGAATTAGTTTTGCCTATGTTAATAGGGAAGTTCAGAATTCATAGAGATAGTAAAAGAGAACTCTTTCCATTCTCAGTCCAGCCGTCATTCGAGGAAGAATAATCCCAAGGGAGATATATTTTAACATCCCAAAAATTTCTAAGTTAAGACTCGAACCATTCTTCATTGTGAATAATATTGTACCAAGTGATTCTAAATTTTCTTAGGTTTTAAGGTCACTAGAATTCCCTAGCATAAAGTTGAGTTGAAAACTTTCTTTTCCAATTCAATTTCACTATGAGACTTTTCTTGGGTCAACTTAAATCAACCAAATCTTTTATAACATGGGTGTCCCATGAGCTATAAAATCAAAGGTCTTTGATTTCTCTTTCCAACACCACCAAGTTTGCTAAATTTCGAGCTCCAAGTAAAGAGTTATGCCTGTTTGAGTGAAGCCTCTCCATTTAAAGATTTCCATTCGTTTTAGGAAAGGGTATTTTGGTCTTTTCCTTTTATCCACTTTTCTTAGCACATTTATCCAGCTCAATTAAGGTTTTAGTCATATTCTGAAATATTCATTCACGTTCAAAACACTTAGGATTTTTAGAGCGATGTTTCAAGAAAAGAAAAAGAGGGGTTTCAAGCGTTCATTCAAGAGTTGAGGAATTTCGCCAAGAACAATCGTTCTTTCTAGGTATGTGAGGTAATATATAGTGATGGACTTGTTCTTCCCCACGCCAAATATGTAATTATTTCATTAACTCGTCCATGAAATCGTTTATGTAAAGATTCTTGAAGAGTTCTTGAGTTTTTGCCCTATTCTTTAACAATGGAGGTTTTGAGTTCTTTAGGTGAGGGTCTTGCAAATAAGTTATGTTTCTTGATAGAATTTTAGTGAGATTTCAATGAATTTGTGTTGGGTTTGTGAATCAAAGAGAGTTTGGAAGAAACCAATCGATTCTAGATGAGTTAGGACCCGAAATTGAATAAGAAAATGTGTCAGATTTTTGGGTACGGGGTGGGGAAATGCGCCCCCAAAGCACCAGGAGGGCTGGAACCTTGTGCCAGCAGTGCGACCCAAAGTACTACCAGTACTCTTGGGGCTGGCGCGACGCACCACTAATGTGCCAGGGTCGCCTGCCTTTTTTCTTCTCCATTCTTTGTTCTGTATGTGTTCTTTCGAATCGTGTCTTCGTTCTCTTCTTGATATTAAATCTTAAAGTCTTTATTAATCCTTGAGAGATCCTACATATTATAATCACATCTCTTAATTTACACTTCAAAATAAAGTAAATTTAAGAGGAAATTTTAAGAGGTCCTTGTAAAGTCATTTTGAGAAGTCTTTTGCAATTAGCTATAGACTTGAACTAAGTCTTAAGTAAATGAGCATGATAATAAGAAGAGTTGTATTCATGAGTGTATGTTGTTAGTGATATACTTCAGTGAGTGTTTCATGTCCATAATTCCACATGAACCCTATGAATTGAGTATTCTTGAGATGAAAGTATCACTGAGTTCTGAGTTCTTGAGTCCTTGAGTTCTTGTATTCTGAGTATTGAGTTTCTATATTGTTATTGATATCCTTGAGTTGATAAATTCATGTCAATATTTTCAGCGTGAACCCTATTTTGAGTTATCAATCTTGAGAGTCTTTGAAAGCCAATCATTGTGTTTTAAATTGAGTTTTGAGGGAAAGTTTAAAGAGACAGTTTTGAATAAAGTTTAAAGAAGCTAAGTATTTCCAAATATATCATATTTACATTGGAAAAGAGAAACTTTGATTTCTAAAAAGAGTTTATGAGTTCAAAAATATTTCAGAGAAGTTACCTCTTTTAAAAGGATAGTTTGAGCGATTATCTCAAACCAGAGAAAGAGTATGTCTTATACATTTGATCATTATTATATATTATTGAGAATAGTATTGAGCACCTATAAGGGGATGAGTTCAGACAACTCACATTCCTCATAAACTATGTATGCCAACATAGGTATAGGATCATACACTTTAGATGAATCCTAAGTGCCTTCGGGCAGAGCTTAGTGGATCCACTTAGTTGAGGTGTTCTATACCTCAGCAAGGTATAGGACAGTTCTAGCAGCATGAGTGAGACGCTATATAATCACGTAGCTCATAGTGATGGTTGTCGGTTAGAGAATCGCCCAAATAAGAGTAAAAAGTAATTTATTGTATTTTTATATACATTCTTGAGTTAATATCTTCTATTTATGAAACTTTAAACATTGCATTTCTTATTAATGCTTTTGTATCGAGTTGAGTACTCTTCCAGTCTTGTCAGTTCGGTTATCTCTATTTTCAGTTCTCCTTGCATATTCGTACATTTAATGTACTGATGTTATTCGACCTGCATCATTTTATGATGCAGATATAGGTGTTCAGGGTTATCAATAGACGCTTCGTTGAGATCACTCTACACTCCAGTTAGTTTTTGGTGAGACTCCTTGTATTGTGGAGGACTTCACAATTATTTTCAGTTTAATAGTTTTGAGATGTCGTGGATCTTGTCCCGATATCCCTATTTAATAGTAGACGCTTCATAGATAGCTATAGTTGAGGAGTCTTTCAGTATTTAATTTATTTTGAGTTGTTTTACAAACTATAAGTATTTTTATTGAGTGTTTTCCACACCTTATGAATTGAGTAATTGAGTTTAACGAATTTAATTCAATTTTAATCTTACATATTCTTGAGTTAGTCTTCCACTTGTAGTCAGCTAGGATGAGGGTTCGGTTGGGGACCAACAATGGTCTCTAGTGCCGGGCATGTCTAGGGGGTAGGTCGTGTTGTGAGAGTTTCTTCTCCTTCGCTGGGTTTTGTGTTTTCTTCGGATGGGTAACACTCTTCTTCACCGGAGTTGCATTCATCTTGGGCGACGGAGTTTGAGTTACAATATTAAAACTTGGAGGTTCTATTTCAAGATTAGATAAATCCTCTACAAATCTCGAACTCTTTCTAGGTGTATGATCAACTTTTTGATTTTTCGGCATGTTTGTTTGAGAACCAAAAATTTGATTCTTGACACTGCGAACAAAATTTGCGGAAGTTTCTGTTTGAATGGAGAAGAAGAACAATGGAGAAGTTGGAAGAGAAAGAGTAATCATGGTGGAAAGAGAAACCTGGGTATGTGAGACACTTTCTTAAAAGATGTAATTGATCATTATCAACTTATTCTCTCTCATAATTTTCTCTTTCTCTCACCTATTAACATTATATAAATTAATAAGATATAATTGGTAAATTTATAAATTGAAACTGATTTGTTAATACTTTTAATTAAAACTTTATAAGTAGTAATAAAAAAATAAGTAGATATAAAGACTGTAATATAACCCTTAAATAGATGTGTGGAGTGGTTTTTCCTTGTTTATATGTCCGGTGACACATTGAAATACCTGACACGGAAGATAGGTATTTATTTTCAAATAATTAATTAAATCGCAACAAAAAAATGAAATTTGAACTAATAGTTTTGTTTTAAAAATATAAAGAGGGAACTCGTCAAATACAAATTTTGATTCAAAATTTACATAATAAAGCACCCATTTTTATAAAAAAAATCTAAATCTACTCTTGTCACAACCCAACCAACCGGGCCGTGCGGGCACCTACTCTAACACCTAAGTAGGAGAACCCTCGATTCCCAACAGTTAAAGACATGCAGAAAATTAAGAAAACTGACGAATAAAAGGAAATTCATGTAATGTTTATAAATTAAGAGTTTTAAGACGACTCAAAGTTAACTTGTAAAGTAAATAACTTTCCCAAGGATCTAGTCTAAGCAGGTACAAGAGCTTCTAAGATTACAAAGTATAACATAATAACAATGACGCGCTCCCACCACATGGAAGGAAAAATATGAGCTGTTGGAGATTGTCTTCGTCTTTACCTATGAAACATCGCTGACCCTGCAACCAGACTATGTCATAAAGGCATAGCAAAAGTAGTATCAGTACAGCCACACATACTGGTAGGCATCATCGGTCAACACAATACCTACCGCATAATATAAGAAATCGACTAGCAAAAAAACATGCAATAAGACCCTTCATTCCTCCACCTCTATAATTCCCAAACGCTTTAAGAATATACTGGTACACTTGGCTCTCACCTCTTACTCGCTTCGTTCTTGATCATAGTCTTAACCAAATGATCTCCCAAAGAAGTCTCCGGATGTACGCCACTACTCAACTCTTGACACCATGGTACATTCCAATAAGGCTTGTTAGTCGTTTCAATACTAATCCCCTACCAGGGTAATACCTAACCATTTAACATTACAACTCATCACCACCCTAATTCTCAACCTTAAGAACACAAACCACCTTTCTAAAGTAACACCTAGAAATACCAAGACTCGCGATCTCCGCTTACCATACCACCTACCAAAATAGCATGACCATTCATAGTTAATTCCCCATAAACAAGATATACCTAATTACCTTACAACACAATAAACTCACATATGTGTATAGCATGCACAATTCAATGATCATTTCAGAAGTAATGTACAGTCTTCCATTATCGATGAAAAGTAGACATAAGCATAACAATCATAAGTAGATACAATACTATAATGGTCCTCTCATGGAACCCACGCCCAAACTGTAAGTGTGTCGGAACGTGACACCCGATCCAATATGCATGTGTCAGAACGTGACACCGGATCTAATATATGTGTCAAAACGTGACACTCGGTCCAATATATGTGTCAAAACGTGACACCCGATCCAATATATGTGTCAAAATGTGACACATGATCCAGTCAACACAATCACGATCACATCCATAATGAACAATACTCAAATCATACAATCGAGTAACAGGTTCATGGCATGTAATTATTCATACTTAGTCTTTTGCTTGAGTTTGGTTCACATTTCTCTATTCCCATTCAGGTACACATAACATGAGACAATAATAAGCATGCACAACACAAACTAGAAGTTAGAACATCCTCTAGACCGATTCCACAAGACAAGGCTTCCTTCTACGATGTTCATCTTACTCAACAATTGATAGTATATATATATATACAATCACCCTTTTTTTCGTACCCTTAAGCCTACGCATGAATTCTACCGTCAATTAACCATATACTACGTAGTGAACACGAATTTACGACTACTCAATTAAATAAACCTAGCCTACCAGGGTGCCAAGAAGTCACAGAGGGATTGTATCTCCAAAATCCTAGCTATCGACATCCTTACTCTATAAATCTCTTTCTCCTTCCTTCCCAAGTCTAGAGCAGCCTTTTGAGAGTTGATGGGGTGATCCTCGCCTCTTTTTAGTGTTTTGGAAAAAAGGAGAAAATAAGGTTTCGCGTCATTTAAGTTCTGTCTCCGACCTTTCCGCTCTGGCGCTCCCTAGCCCGCTGGAGCGTTGCCGCCCTAGCGGCACTTGTCCCGCTCTGGCGGGATGAAGGGCCCAGTTCTGTCGACGTTTTTCCTTTCTTAAATAACGACGGTTCGGATCGTTACAACTCTTGTTTCCGTCAAATAATTTTTTTTAAAAAAAATTAACATTTTGTTGGGTATTATATTGAGTTGGAAGCTTAGATAATCACAAAACTTTGGCTAACTGATTATCAAAATCATTTAACTTTTGACAATTGACCATCATAGTCTTTGTTTTTTTTTTTAAAGTCTCTCAACTTTATCAAATTAGTTTCCCTGGTCATTATTTCAAGAAATATAATATTTGATGCATATTTAATGACGTGACAATTATAAATTTCCAGGAAATTATGTTTTTAAAAATTTAAATCAATATTTAATTTTAATTAGGACTTAGTTCATCAAAAATCAAATTCTTTTTTTAACCTGACTCATTTAATAAGTTGATTATATGAGAGATCCCTTTAAACTTTAAAACCATTTACTAAAAGGGCACATTTGTTTCTTTCAAATTTTTAATGTTATTAATGAAGAATAATTAGTATTTTTAAAGAAAATAATGAGATTTCCTTTATATTTTTATTTTCTTAAAAAAACTATTTCAATATTTTGCAGAATCAATTTTTAAAATCATTCAAAAATTATGAAACCAAGTATAAGAAAATTGCTAGTATAAGTTAAAGATGATATCAATCATTTATATAAAATAGGAATTTGACTATTTGATTATATCCCTATAACATAGAGAAAATAGTCAAATGTCCCCCAACCTATTAGTCAATTCTCAACTACACACTTATACTTTACGGGGGTCCTTTTACCCCTCTAAACATTTTAAAAGTAGAATATATACCCCCTTAAAATGTCACACCCAAATTTGGGTTAGGTAGTGACATGCACGCGCCCCTGCCACCTATTACATATTATTTTTTAATGAAAAAATAAAAAATATTATTCTTTTTCTTTATTCTATTTTTGTTTTATAGTTTTTTGCTTTTCTTTTAGACCTTTTCTTTGACATCTGAAACGTAGTGTACCATTAAAGTGAAATTGTAAGTTTCATTTGGGACCTTTAAGATTTTTCCTTTTCTTAATCTTAGTTTGAATTACATTTTCAGATAAATCTCAACTTTCATATACGAATTTTTCAATTTGAAGCATTTGGACCTTTCTCAAAATTATTTTGTGAGTTTCATGTCATTAGATATTCACCGACTTTAAAATTTTCAATTTCTTAATCGGGGTGAAAACAATTTCACCAAAGATATTTCATCCACAATCAAAAAAATTAGTGGAGCTGTAACTTGTACATGCATATGGTCTTATTTTTCCGGCGAAAATTGATAATTTAGTCAATCTTGGACATGCAGATCTGCATTTTATGGATTTTCTCCGATAAGAACACTGGCCGAATTTTAAAAATTGAAAGATCTAAAGTATATTTGAACGAGAGATACAAATTTAATCGGTGAAATCCTTGAAAGTTTTGAGAAATTTCAAAGTGTTGAACATATTGATTTGGCTTACAACAATCTGAAATGAGAAATTTCATTTGGGTTGTTTATATTGATGAATTTGAAGATGATGTTTTTGGGTATGATCTAAACTTGAGTTTCTTCAATTTTGCGCATTTTTGCTTCTTGTAATCGAAATAGTGAAAAATTAGTTGTAAAAGGGGCTAGCTTGATGTGTTATTTATTTTATTTTCTCAACTGGGTTTGTTTATATTGTTCCTTTAGTGTTGTTTGCTCAGACTTATGAACATTTAACTATGAAAAAAATATTAATTTCTAATTTGATTTCATGTTAATTGTAATTTTCACAATGAAGTTGATTTTAACAAAGTAAAATAAAAATGAAATAGCATTAGTGGTAGCTGAAAGGTGAGGTGAGTCAATTCTATTTTCCGGCAACTTAAATCCGACAAAGTGTTGAAGAAGAAGAAAGAAACAAAAATAAAAATAAAAATAAAACACATTAGAGTAAAAGGTAGCATTAATAAAGTTAGAAAATCAAAAAGTTAATATGAAAAAGGGAATTATTTTAAAGTTAAAGTTTTAATAAATAAAAAATTGCCTCTCCCTCTCTGAGAAAGTGAACTATACTTTCTTTGTCACCTCAGCATTAGGGAGCAAATAATTTAGCTTTAAAATAGTTTAAGGGGGTGATAGGACACCCGTGAAGTTGAAGTGTGTAGTTGAGATTTCGGATATAGATTGGGGGGGTTTTAGACCATTTTCTCCTATAACATATCTAAAATAATCATATTCTAACATCATCTTATTATTTCAATTAATGAGAGAATAATGAGAGAGATAAAATAAAAATGGAACTATTGAAATAAGATGATATAATCAGGTATATAAAACACAAATTTGACTATTAGAATATATCCTATGAGCGATAACATGTCTAAAATATTCATACTTAAGACGATACCTTATTAAATTCAATTAATAAAGAATAACAAGAAAGACAAAAAAAAAAAAAAAAAAAAAGAACAAGAAAATAATAGAGCACATCTGATTGAGAACCTAATAATCAAATATTAATTTTAAACTTTTAAAATAAGTTTTTTCTAAAAAAATATAGTTCTCATGTTAATAAATAGGTACATGAAATTATATTTCTGAAAATAATGAACATGAAAGATAATTTTATAAAATTGAGTGAGTTTGAAAAATAAAATAAAGTTGAGTAACTATGATGATGATAAACTGCTTGAAATTGAGTGATAATTCAAGCTTCTAACTTGCATTAAATTTTAAAATTTGAAGAACATAACCCTTTTAAGTTCTCCCAAGGTCTCTAATTACTTGTTCAATTTTTCCTTTTACTTGTTCGTTTTGACAGATCATGATTTTTACCTATTATACTCTCAATTAATTAATTTTGAAAAATATAAAATTTCTTGAAAATCTAAAATCAATTAATTAATTTTAAAAAAGGTAGAACTTCTTGAAAATCTAAATTTTTAATTCATCTATTATATAATTAATAGGGGTAAAATGGTAAACTCATTATGTCAATCATTATTTTCTTAATAGGTGTGTCGATACAAATATGGGCAAGTAATTAGGGACAAAGGGAGTATCAATGATTGCAATTTGCATCTTATCCCTTTGCACTTCCTCTCTCTGTCCCTATTCACTTGTTCAATTTTTCTTTTTTACTTGTCCATTTTGACAAATTAAGAAATTAAAGGAAAAAATAATTTATCTATTATACCCTCAATTAATTAATTTTGAAAAAGATAGAACTTTTTGAAAATCTTTAATTTTTAATTCATCCACTTCATAATTAATAGAGATAAAATAATAAACCCTTTCTAAATAAATGTACCAATTCAAAAATAAACAAGTAATTAGAGCCAAAAAAATATTCATCAACGTATAAAAAGAAAAGACGAAACAAAAATAATTAAGTTCATTATAACAGGTGCACGAGCACATATATTTCTCTTATATAGAAGAGACGGTTTCAGTACTTTCAACATGTCTGCTTATTAGTCATTTAATTGGCAAATAAGGATATTTTTGTCATTTCAACTTCTCAAACTGATAAGGTAAACAGGGGTATTCTTGTCATTTCAATTTTCCAAAAGCCGCATCGTATGTATACGTGTCTTTCTCTTTGTAATTCATCAAACACGTACTCTTCTTCAATTCAGCTATAATTTTAAAGGCTTTGGAGGTCACCTTCATTTTCTTTTGTCTGCTCTTTGTATTTGCTTTTGGTTAGTTTTTTCAATTCCTTCTTGCTTTCTTTGTATATACAAAAGGGAAAGTGTTGTATTGTATATAGAAGAAAAGTTTGTCGTTCTGCCGAAGCTGTACTGTTTATACTGGTGTTATCAGCTCTACTTTCAGTTGTTATTTTCT